>JADGKA010000768.1:0-14800 GCA_027604605.1 Borealophlyctis nickersoniae
CACCGGCCACCGCCCCTCGGCATGCATCCCATGCAGCCCCCTCCTCCTGGATTCGTTCCACCCCACCCGCAGATGTTTGCCGGGCCCCCACCCGGCATGCATGACGTGCACCTTTCGCCCCCGCTTCCTCCAGCACCGCCGGGTCTCCCCGTCCCACCGCCGGGGGGTTACATGCACATGGTCCCCATGTCATTCCCAATGGCGCCGCCCAACATGGACGCCGGGGAAGACCGTGAGCAAGGCGGACACGTCCAACAGTTCGAGCTGCCGCCGCCCCCCAACATGTTCGCGGGAGAGGGTGAGCACGGGGGAGGCCAATCGGAAGGGTTGGAAGGGATGGTGCACTTTGACGCCCCTGCGGTTGGTGGTCCGTTTGAGGAGGCGACCCTTCAATCGGAGACGTTGGTTGAAGGCGGAGACCAAGCCTCGCAACATCAAGAGCGCGAACAAGAGGTGGAGGTTTGGGAAGGCGGGGTTGAAGATGCGAGCGTGGCGGACGGAAAGGAGGAGGGGTTGGAACCCGAAGCGGCATGTGCCGATGAGTCGACTCCGGTCACTACTGAGGATTGCACGGGTGACGAGGACACCATTAGGAACCTTGAGGACATCAAGGCATTCTTTGGTGGTTGGGTCCAGGCCTTCGGTAAATGCGGCGTTAAGAGCCACCGTGGCTTCCAAGCGCGGCAAGCGGAACAGTTCCTGCGTGAACGTAAGTTTAGGATCAAATTCAATGCACTGATATTCGGGAACAAGATCTGATGTTCACCGGTATATTTTAGGTTTCGAAAAGGCGCAAGGGGGCCAGTGGCAAGTCCTAAAATTCGATTAACTTTGTCGACCTACTCTTCGTTGGGGCCGGTTGACTTTATACCCGGGGAATTTGTGGGGGGAACGATTCTACAGCCAAGTTGGGTGGGGTTGGTGAGGCTTAGGAATGTAATGGACGCTACAGAAAGGAGTGAGAATCTCTGCATAAGAGGATTGGGTACGGGAGGGAATTCAAGGGCTGCTTCGGAGAGGGTGCGTAAAGTCATGTACACATGAAAAAATCCCCAAAAAAATCCACAATATTTGTTTGTACGTTGGTGGTGCTCTTCGTGTGAATATCGTTGCATTCAAACAATAGCTCATTGTGTGGCCTTCCACCTTGACATGTTTTCACGTAATTGCCGCGAGCCAATAGGAGACAGACAGGGTATGATCGACGAAAGAAAGCGACAAAGATGCTCCTTGGACATCGTTGATTTCATTTATTAAACAACCATCCCTCCGGTCCCCCTCAGCTGCCCTGATCCCATCCCATCTGATTCCGTGCTAGCTCCCGTCAACGCCGACCCAACCCTTTCCAACGCCGCCGCCGCAGGCACAATGTCCACATTTTCATCATCACCACCTCTTACTTTCTCAACGTGCTCGACACCCTCCTTCTTGCCGTGCAAATACTCGCTTGGATTCTTTACGGGTTTCAACTGATCGGGCGCGAGCGCGGTAGCGCACATGGGACATGTCGGGGATTTGGCAAGCAAGTCGGCGAAATGTGACATGAGCGCTGGGAAAGCACAGTTGGGGCACGTCGTCCAGTCGTTGGTTGTCATGTGTCGACCCTGAAATGAAAAAGAAAGGATAGATGAGGGAAGGTTTTTCCAATTGATTTTCGCCTGATGATGGATACCGTACCGTTGCGATGCAGTAAGGAAGATGGTTCTTGCATTCGATGCAGTCCAGCGACGTTTCGGGAACTGGATTGTCGCAGTATGGGCAAGGTGTCATGGTTTCCTCTGGCTCTTCCTTTTCTGGGCGTCTGATGCAAATCCAGTCAGCTGCCTATGCTTCACCGCATGTTGCAAAAATCTTTGTCTTTCCTTCCGCTCGCAATCCTCACCTAACAATCTGCTCAATCTTCCTCTTATACTTTGCGTCCACTTGATTCCGGTATTCCGGTCTCATTAACATGGCAGCGTACTCGAAGGCGGAGCGTTTGAGTCCGACGCGATGGCACTCGATGACGGTGGAGGTAAGGATGGGAACGATATGGGCGGGGAATTTGGAAATGTTGGAGGAGACTCTGATGAGCATGCGGGCGCCCTTTTCGTGTTCTCCGGCGCGGACAAGGGTCTGTGGGAAAAAGGAAAAGAGGCTGAGTCCTCACATTATCGGGGGGCCGGGAAATTGTTGGATGGGTCGCTAACCAACCTTGACGAGTATGTAACTATGCAGCAACATCAACATCCGGTCAATTTCCGAGGGCACTTTCTCCTTTGTCGCGCGCAGTTGACGGTAGTTGTCCAACAGCAAGTCGTGCGCAGCTCTGTAATTGCCCAACGTCTGCTCTTCTCTCGCAATGATCACCGCCGTCCGCGCCGCTTCCTTGTACTGCCCCAAAGACATGTACAGTTTGAAGATGTACTTTGCATCCTGGGGCGTTTGAAAAAGCATCAGCTTCAGTTACAACGCTTACTGACGACCCACATTTTACACATACCTTTGGAAGCCCATCGGTTTCACCCATTAAATAATCAATCAATTGGTGGGTCAAACTGTCGTTATGGGCCAAGCCAACGGTCTCTATAGCTAATTCAATACTCGCGCCATCCGCCGCGGAGCATAGCAGGAACATTTTGAGCGCGCGCGGGTATTCTCCGCAGTGGAGGAGGTGCTTTCCTGCCGAGAGGTAGTCTCGCTTATGTTCAAAGTACGATGCAATGTTAAGGACTGTGGAACGGGCGTATGGTCAGAGACAATGTTCAAATGTTGAATTAGAAGGCACAGGACCGAGTATTTACGTTCTTCATGTGTTGCATCGTCTTTCACCAGTTCAGCGTAGTGATCCATAACATCTCGTTGCTACCATTGCAAAATACCCATCAGAATATGTAGCGACAGCGCAAACAAACATACGAATCGGGAACCAAACCTGTGCCAGCTCAAAAGCCTCTTCACGCATCCCCGCCATCAAATAAAATTCCACCACAGATCGGTAGTCTCTGATTCCTTGGAAAAACTTTGCGACGATTTTCGCCGAGTCGCGGGAGCGCGTTTTGCGGACTATAGATACCGCCTGAGGGGAAATTGGGCAAGAAAGGTCAAATATCAGCGAGGGATCAAGAAAACATGCTAGCAAATCTCTGATTCTTTACCCCATCGATATTTTGCATGTGGTCGACGAGTAGACGCACGACGCTGTCGTAGTCTTTCGCTTTTTCGTACGCTCGCGCGGCTTCTGGATACTGACCTTCCGCTGCATGGAATTACGGGAGCGGATTGAGCAAAAACCGATACAGTGGAAGAGGGTGGTGATGATCAGCTCACCTTCTTTCGCCTTGGCATATTGTACGAAAATTTTGGGTGCGGTGACTTTGTCCAGCAAAGAGCCGATCTTTTGCCAGTTCTTGGCTAGTACGAGATGCACAAATCAGCTTGGTACTCTCACAATCATTTTGCGTTGATTCCCAAAACAAACAAAACTGCCCTAGCGTACCTTTGATCCACACCTCCGCCGCCCTCTCCCACTTGCCACAGCGCTCATAACACGAAGCCGCCTCCGCGTATTGCTTCAACCCATCCAAAATGCCACCACAATCAGACAAGAGCTGCTGGTCCGTTGCGTGCGCCAACATTTTCATTCCGCGAGAAATGTCTCCTAATCGTATGGTCATGCGCGTGAGACCCGCGCTGCATGCTATTTGGTGGTCGTCGCGCGCGGCGTCGGGGCCTGGGTGCTTGTCGGATGTGCTGAGGGCGCGCTCGTACATTGCTATCGCTTCAGAGTACTTCTCTGGGAGGGAGAGACGAGCAGTTGAGATGGAGTGTCCGCTGATAATTCTCGGATACCCTCACACGTACCATCAAACTCGAGCTGCTGCGCATATTCTCGCGCAATAACGGTTACTTCGTCCGGCGCAAGATTTGTTGCCAAACTCAGCGCCTGCTCCCAGTGCAACAGATTTCGCCGTAACTCCAACGCTGCAAGTGGGTTGGGACTGTCCAAAAACAATTCCTAAACACCAATTACGTTCAGTCGCGCCATTGAAACAAATGTATCAACGTCACTCACTCGCTCACCTGCGCAGCATTGAAATCCATAAATATAGCAGCAATATGACCCGCCAATAACGTTTTATCCTCAATGGATTCCAACCCATCCAGCGTATGCACCATCCCTGCATTCCGAACGTGCCGGTACGCACGTCGTGCAACGTGGATATCCAGCACCCTCAACGCTGCTTCCCCGAGCATAATCCAGGGTTTGTGGGAGGTGATCGTGTCGGTGAGTGACCAGATATCTGACAAAAATTAGGTAGCAAGTTGGTATGCAGTTGTGCGTACGACAGTGGAATGCGACGCCTGACTTTGCGTTGGATATACATACCTTTTAGTTTACCAAGGGTGTACAGCAACTGCAACCGTTTGCCCTGCTCTTGTTCCTCAGGGTACAATTTCGTAAACTGCGCTAGAGTGTCGGGTTCGTGCGTTGCTAGCGGAACCACAGAAAGACGGCCTCCCGGTGTCTGCAAGAGAAAAGCGTTACTCATCATACTACACCATTCAAGGTTCGAGTTCCCTTACCTGACAAGTTAGCATCCCACTGAGCAACAAAAGCGGCTTCAACCCGTACGGAAGTTTTGTGGCTCCGAGCACCAGACATTGCGGGCCTTTTATGGTGACGGCTTCATATGCGTAGGTGGTGATGTACTCGTCGTCCCATGTGACGAAAATAGATCGGCCGGGTGCTTGTGATGTTTCCCACAAGACTCCCTGGGTATTCGCTAACAATGGCGTTGGCATCTTTTGGTGTAAGGCGCTGGACAAGGTAAAGGAATGTTGGAGAGCTTACCCGACCATTGCGGAATTTGCATGACTTCGTTGGATATAGGTTCGACCAGATACCCATCGTTCAGAACGTCGGAAAAGATGCACTTTGTTCCGCCGTGATATTGAGGGTACACCTTTTGTATTTCTTTCTTTTCACAGATGGGTTACGTTGAGCCGCATGTTTCAACTCCCGAGCAGAATGCTCAAAAACAAACTCTTCAATTGGGTCGATCCACCATCTTACCTCATGTTTGTACTCATTTACCAAAACCCACTCGTCTACCGCATAATGATGCACCACCCCATTCGCGGTCCCATACACCAAAAACTCCGCCGTCAGCGCCGCACACGATATGGAAAACCCAGCACCACCGGCTCCACCCTCGGTTTTTGTCGTTACTTCCTTCTCAGGGAAAATCTTCTGCTGGACGTCCAATTTCTTGTTGGATTTGGGGACCGCTGGTGATGGTGAATGAGCGGAGGGGGAAATGTCGTATTGACTGCGCATTGCGGGGGGTGCGAGGGATATGGTGGAGATGGAACCGGCTTTTTCAATGGTGTGGAGTTGAAGACGGCCATCGGATAGGAGGGCGGCGGCGTAGTCGGTGTTCATGTGAAGGGTTTTGACAGAAGCCAGGTATTCCTGCGGGTTTCGTGGATGTCATTTTTGACCAGATTTTATTAATTTACGTTGTTTTCCACAAGAGCTTGAGCACCATCGACTCACTTTGATGATGGGTGTTTCATTCGGTATTCCTCTTTGATCATTGGGAATGACTTCGGACTCGATTTGCAGGCTGTAGAACCATGCTCGATTATTCAATGCCACGCCGACCTGGTGGCAAGGAAAGAATTTACTACGCAGTTCACAAGAAAGAGAGAGAGAGACAACACTTGATGACCGGCAGCTTAACTCACATGATTCTGACCCACCGCAACTACGGTAGGCTCGATCTCCAACGCCTTTCTGATCAACTTTGGTTGTGCTGAAGCGGAGCGTGATGTTGACTGGGATTGGTCCGCTACGGACACTTCTTTCAGATTTGTCAGGTACGCCTGCAAGCACATCACCACGTTAGTTTTTGCAAAGTCATGTGGGTGCCAAATGGCGAACTGGTACATACCACCGATGTTTCCCATGCTCCACCAAGAGTTGGCATTTTTGCTAAGTATGTATATACATTGCCCCTAGCGAGCCGCAAGGGAGTCAAACTCTTCGTCCTTTCCAGGTCTTTTTATGACAGAAAAGAGAATACGGACTCTTTGGTACCAACAGAAAGAAACTGTCCGTCATCCGACCATTGTAATTTATCCAGTTGTCCGCGGTCGTCGTCAAGTGTGATAATGGCATACGTGTCCTGCAGACGCAGCCATGAGAGTTGACTACAGGAACATGAGGAAAACATGCACCGAATACATTTCAAACCTTCATATCAGCCAAATCATGAATCTTGATGCTATTGTCTCCGCACGTTGCAGCCTTATTCAGGATAGGTGACACGGCGATATCAGTCAAAGCGTCTCTGTGATCGCGGGTTTGGAAAAGTTCTTGTCCCATTTCGGAGATGTCTGAAAATATCACCAGTGAGAATAGCTTTAGTAGAAGGGACTAATCTGTGTTACGAGCTTATTCACAAATTCCTCCATGAGGGGATACATTGTGGGTTCAACATCACTTACTCGTTGATATCACAACCACATATCCACTCGTGAACCCCAATAGCACAAATCCATCCCCAAACCAATGATACGTAACGATATGTCCGTAATTAGGTTGGAACGCGAGTTCCATGGGTGCGTCTGGGTTATTGACGTTGTAAAAGAAGAGGGTTTTTCCGGACAGGATCATTGTTAGGACCGGAGAAGTTTGGTCGTCGCTTGTTTTCATGTTTGCCCACTAGCAATATAATAATGAAACTCAATTGATTGCGACCTTTTTAGGAACGACTGAAAGAGCTTTCTCACCTGCATATTTGACGGGTCGCCCTTCAGACCCATTTGATAAACGGTATCGCCTTCGGGGTTTGATAGTGTGAACTAGTGTCGATAAAACGGCAGCAGACCGTGAGGCGTAAGTAATATTGAAGGCTTTTCAAAAGGGGAGCGATGCAATGGGAGGAGAACACGACATACCGTCCGATCATCTGACCCGCAGGCGAGGATATTGTCCCAGCTCCAACAGCCCGTTGAAATAGCTTTGGTATGTTTACCCAATATAGGCACCTTTTTCGACAACCGTCTGTCATAAATGAGGAGATTTCCTTTTGAAGTCCCAATGGCTAGCTAGGTGCGGATACATATTCTTCGCTCAGAACACGATGAGACTGAAAAATGAACGCGTTGCATTTGTTCAGAGACTACACCCACCAACTCCGCCTTGGGCGACCACCTCAAAAATTCTAAGTGTCTCATCCCCGTATCAATTTGAGGTGCCTGTCGACGCGTGTTGGCATCCCACATGTAAGCTATCCCGCTTTTGGATTGGATGATCGCCAGGAGCTCCCCGTCAGGCGACCATTCCATCCCCGTGCATTCCCTGCCATTTGGCGTACGGATTAATATCTTCCAAAGAATCAACGATATCGTTTAATTGCGAAGCATGCTAATGTACCCCGGCAGATTGATGCTGTCCACCAGCTCCCCATGGCGGTCACAAATGTAAACAACGTTGTTGAACCTGAAAACACAGCCTATACCTCCGTCATCTGTAGTGTATGATGTTCAAACAGAAGCGAAAATCTCACCCTACTGAGGCAATATAACTCCCAAAGCGTTTCTGCCACTCAAATTGGACCGGGCCCGCACCGTTTTGTTTCGAGGGTATTGTAAACAGGCGCTGCGAGAGTTTGATTGTGAAACCCAGTGAGTGCTGGATCCGATGGACAGCCAGTCAAAGGCGATTCCAGGCTCCATTAACGCCAACCTTCATTGTTGCTGGATGAGGTAAATCAACCAGATAAGCTGCAATCTGTCTTCATATGATAGTGGGGAGTCGCGCGATCTGATCTGTTAAAATGGCAAGAACGGAAGGCGCGTCTGGACACGTCGATACCATATGCTTGGTGCCAGAGTGGATACCGCGTCTTGCTGGCTGGTCATGTGCGCTTGGGCGTCGGTCGTCACGTCAACCGGAAATGAACCACGCGTCGCTGGAATATAAAAGGAGGACGCTTCCTCCCGGTTTCTTGCTTCTTCATCAAACCCATCAAGTCCTCCTTGTGGGGACTTTCGAATCCCAGTGCTGGGGGTGAGGGATACTCTCACAGCGTCCCACTGTGAGGGGGATCCGGGTGAACGATCCTGGTAGCAATCCCAGGGGGATTGGGAACTCTTGCAGTGGGATGCTGCAAGGGGGTCTTGGTTTGGAATGTTGCCATGGCCGGTTGCAAGCCCGGATGAGAAAGACAGAGCACAAACCAAAGAAAAATTCAAATGGTAAGTATACAATTTAAAACAAAGAAGAAAAGTAAAACCAAGTTTGGGCAGAGGCGCGTTAGCGACGGCACGGGAATGTCAACGATTGCTTCCAGTGGGCAGCACGAAACAGACACAGCGCAAGTCCGTATGCTGTTTCCGTTGCCGGAAGTCTTGTCCCCGTTTGAAAAAGCGGAGGCCCTGAATCAAGTAGCAGAAAACGCCCACACGAAGCCGTTCGTGTGCTGTTTGGGTCGTCGGAAAGCTTCTCGTTTGCTACAAAGTGGCAGCTCTATATGCAGCAGCTGCCCGCAAAGGGCACATTGATGTTATCCGGCTGTGTTCGGCCGCAGAGTGTCAGCGCCGGACGACGTGACGCGACGCATGCGCTGTTGCAGTCGATAATGAGGAGTTGTACACTGAAGACCTGTTGGACCCCGAACGATTCATGAATGCCAATTCATCCGCTTTATGCGGAGGATTTGGACAGATGGTTGATTTTAGCGTTATCAGAAGGCCAAACGGATGTGTGATTAGGGTGCTGTTGGCAGCTGGAGCCGATGTCCATACAGACAATGGACAAGCAGTACGTCTGGCAGCTCCGAGCGCAGGTGTAGCAAGTACGACTATTGTTGGCTGCGGGAGCAATGTAGTTACATGCGGGCGATGATTATCCCTTACACACGGCAGTCAAGCGGGGAGATTCGGAAAGTGGTACAGATTTTATTGGGTGCTGGCGCAATCAGAAGGTTGAATGGCATACTCGGCAAAAATTGCACGGATACGAACGGACAGAACATGAGTGCAGGAGGCGAGAAACCCGGCAGAGGCCGGATGGGGAACACGGGAGAGTCCACACACTTCCATCAAGTGCGGTACTTGCGAAACGGAAGAGCGCATTCGGTTTGTCAAGGGCTGTTTCAGCGTAGGATGGAATAAGAAATGTACTTCATTCAGGCACTTGGGGCCATGGAGTCTACTATCCATAAATGAGAGGAAAAATGTCGTGAAGAAACCGGGCTCTGGCGAATAAGGACGTCCAGGTTCCCATTTGTTAAGCGTCCCATCTCCTCTGCCATGCTTTTCCACTCTTTCATCACGATTTCTTGCCGGCAACCAGTGTTATTTTCTTTATACTACAAAGGCCAGGCCCTGATCACCGATGCCGCACAAAGTAATCCTTCATCCTCCTCAAACACTCGGCGTACACCTTTCGTTGCGGCTGAGAGGATGCCTCATCCGACAACGCATCGTAAAACAACAAATCCAAGACCACTTTATACTCGTCAAATGTGAATCGGCCCGGTGTTGTTTCCATGTACCGTATCAAATCCTATAAAAAAAATGCCAAAAATGTGTTCAATCCCTCTGAACCAAAACCGAAGAACCACTAAAAATCGCACAGGCTTCTCTTACCTCTCCGCTCAACCCCAACAACTCAAAATACCACCTCGCCCTCTCCAACCTCTTCTCATGCACCGACGCAATGTTCGTCAAATTCTGTTGCAGGGATTGCACATTGCGCACCAGTTTGGACACGCCGGGGGTATTGACGCGTTTGATGTGTTTGAGGTTGAAGATGAGGATGTGGGTTATGAGATGGGCGAGGCCGTCAAAGAGGAATCTTTTTGAGGATAGGGGGGGTCAGCGGTTAGAGATAAAGGGCAAAGTGAAGGGAAAGATTTTGCGAGCGTGGGTTTTACCGAGTTCGACGTTCGGGCAGAATGGAGCTCATGGTTTCTTCGATGGTCGTTAGGTCGTGGTTTAGAAGGCCTATGTAAGGATCTGGCTCGTACGATTCATCTTCCAGGAAATAGTTGCCCTAAAATATGTATCAAGAGAACAATTACGATTTCCCCGGTATTGGATCCCCCTGGACATCACAATTCGCGACCAACCTCTCTTAATGCCAAGTCGAGATAATACATGGAATGACACCTCACTTCGACCCGTAATGCAAACAAACAAGTTTCGGATAGGGTCTGGAAATTTGTCAGGACGTGGTCAAATCGGCTGTTGGGGTGTTTGCGCATAGTCGGTCAGTCTCTCCCCGACGGGAAGTGTAGTGCGAAATGACACGATTCTCAACATGGAACCCACATGCCCATTTCGGCGCTAAGAGGAAGCTGGATAATTTCTTCTTCTGTGAGGGGCAGGTGCGGGAGACTGTCCGTTGACCATCTCGTGTCCTTTTCGCAACCAACCGAAATGTCTCAACAGGAAGGTCCGAAAAGCAGAAAACGACAGAAACGGTCATATCACTCACCAAACTGCCTATAGAGCCCGTCACTGACTCTCTAGCTCCCGTTTTAGGTCTCCATCGAGGCGCTTGAAGACCTCGTCCGGTATCGCGCAGTCGGGATACCTGAGCGGTGAACCATCCCTGTTGTTGTTATTTCAAAAACAGAGCAGATGGAGCGTCAACACCATTTCGACGAAAGACAATGTTTGACAGGGACATGAAAAAGTAACATACAATGCTATGATGCAGATTCGCCAGCGCCTGCAGTTTGCGAACATCGAAAATGAGTTCACTACGGTGGAATGAGCGTTCTTTCTTGAGTTTCATTTCCACGTGGGTTTCCTTTTGAGATAAACCCTGGTTGAACTCCCAATTTATTTTCTAGCGCCCAAAAATAAAAGATATAGGCATTAGAAGGAAGGAACTAACGCGGACAAAATAAAAACCGATACCGCAAAAACTTACCCCCTCCCGGTAGAACGTATTCTGCACCAACAACTTCCTAATTTCCCCCTCCTGCGCCCACACGGCGCTTACGATGCCGCCTTCACCGCTGTCCCCGCCAACCGCGTCGCTGGACATCAACGCTGCACAGCCAGATATATCAAAATCTCCATCCTAGCATGAAATCGAACAAACCGCAGAAACCACGTACATCGATACCTTGCACAGCATTTTTCGTAGTACTTGTGCAAGACGCTTTCGATGGCCAATATGAATTCTTCTTGGTGGACGGGGATGAAGAACAAGGTGCGGCACATGGATTCTAGGAGGGTTGTGAGAGCTATTGCGCTCTGCGACGGACGTTGACCTTGTTAGAATGACGGGCATGGAGTATGGAGCAGTAAAGGGTGCTATACCTTAACTAATGGGTAGGGAGAAAGGGAGGCAGAGAGTTCGGTGTGGAAGGCGTCTACGCCTGTACAGAAGGATATGAGAAGCGTGTGAAGAAGGAAAGAATGTAAGTGAGAAATCTTACCGTTGACAGAGTTATGGAAATAAGCGAGGACACGATCCTCGAGTTGCGGTAAATACACCGTCAGAACGAAATCTTCCAAAAAGGATTTCAGAATCCCAGACCTACAAATCCAATAGTATTCACATGAAACCGATGTTGTAAAGCAGATGCCAAAGGGTAGTGGCTCGGTCCCACATCCCTTACCTGCACAAAATCCCACTCTCCACATCGCCAACGAACTCGCATGTAGGTTCATACGCCACCAACACATTGTACGGATCTGGCGTGACAAGTAATCTGTGCCCAGTCGCAACCACGTTGGCATATCGGTCGACAATGCCCATGGACGGGCCCGTGGGGTTCTGAGAGTCTTCGGTGGGGAGGAGGGTGGGTGGGGGAGCATTGGATACTGAGGCGCTGGACGTCGGGTCTGTGCCATCGAGTTGCATGTAGAGATTATAGAGGTCGGAGTCTTCGGTTGTATTGCCGATGCGGAATAAGGGCTTTGGGGATTTGGGACAATTGTGATTAGTATCCCATTGCGATTCATCCCAATGCAGAAAGCGCATGTGTCACATTCAATCCACCTTTGCGTCCCGATGATGCGCTCTCCGATGTTCCATAATGTCATTCATCGACATGGGAGCGGTTGACGGCGCAGCGCGATCGGAACTGTTGAGGTAATCGTACAAAAGCACTTTCAGTTCCGTCTGCGCTGACACCCAGACTTCTTTGATTGTGTACGCTGAAAACATTGAAGAGGATAGGTTCGATTAGCGACGTGGGTGCAGCTTCCGATATGTAGGAAACAAACATACGATCTTTGGTCTCCAAACCGGGTTGCCGCTACAAATCGGAGAAAGGGTCCAGTGGGTCAGCGCAAGTCAACAATACGCACAGGCATATTACACATCATACTTTTGCAAGATCTCTCACAGCGCCCAACAAAAAGCCATGCGCGTCCACAATACTCTTGTACTTTGCATACAGATTGCCCAAAAGCTCCCGAATCATCGCTGTATCCTCTCGGTGCGAAGCTGCATGGAGGAGGTCCAAGCCTTCGGCGGTTGTTACGGAATCATCGAGCGGAGGTAAGGCTTTGATCGGTCTAAAAATTATGTTAAACGCAAGATCCATCGTTCCTTTCCCCTGAGTTATGCCGGACGTACCGCTGGTCAGCTTCCTGAATAGTCCGCTCAACTACATAGTAAAGTTCCACTGGTAGTCGATCGCCGGTGACCTACACACGGTTCGTTGAGTTAGCCTGTCTCCTTCTCTTCGAAAGTTTCAAGCGCCATAGTTGTACCTGCATGGCTTCCGGAAGCTTTCCCAACAGGAACAAACCTTCCAGCAATGACTGCATGTACCGATATGAATCTTCTTCTGGATTCACATCCAAATCTTCCACCATCTGCGGCCAAAGGACGTCGGTTATGGGTCGGACTATCACAAAAGTTGTTTGGAATCCAACTTCACCTCTTCTCCATCGTCTGACGCCGACTTTGTTTTTCCCGATCTTCCCTCCACTTCATGGTAAGAAAGAATACTGTCAGCAGGAGATGCTTGAGGTTCACCGACAGCAAAGCAAGCAAAGTCACCTGAAGGACGCCCAGAAGTGCCTGTTATCATTGACCTCCGTCTGCTACGGTCTGACTGAACGCTGTCGGGTAAGACTACAATGTCAGACAATCAGAAGCTCTGCACCCAACCGAGTGGAATTTCACCTGGACTTCGTTAAAGAATTACGGGAATCCTTCACGTCCCCTGTAAATATGGAAACGGTAGGTCCCAAGGCCAGCAGGCACGTTAAATAGAAGATCTGAGGGTTTCTAACCAGCACTTAGTCGGTCTAAGCTGAATGGGCTCTTGAGGTAAACATGATTGTGAATCTCCTCTATCAACGTCTCATGCAAGGTCTTCCTTAATCGTGAACAATTCGCAGTGATTTAGCACTTCTGTTACTGACCCCTTGCATCCAAATTCGTTCCTTACACTATGGAGCTCTGTGAGCTTTTGACGCGTTACTTCCAGCGCCCCAATTTCTGCGCAGTCGCCTCCGGTGGCAGCACGAATCGCCGAAAGCAGCGTTCGCACGGCCGTGAGGTAAAATTTGCCTTGGATGAGGGTCTCTACTTTGTCTGGCGTTTTTTGAAGGTCTTCTCTAACGGATGCATTGCTGCGGCATTAGCACACACACCCCGCACATCGAGAAATATGATGCAACCCACACAATATCCAGAATTCTGTTCATTTCCTTCAACTGGATGCTCTTTACCCATAGATGAAGTAAATCGAATCGTTTGCATTGCAGCCAATCTTTGCTGCTGTCAAGGTTTTCGCGCATGTATTTCACACGACGTTGTGAATCTTGGGATGCGACATCTGAGAACATTCCGATTGCTAGGGGTCGGACCAGAATGTAAACTTACCGGATATATTATCGACAACAGAGCTGAAAGTTTGTATCGCCGTATTGAAAGCCTGATGGTAATCTGGGTCAGGACGAGTCTGGTCAGCTCGCAGTCGACGTCGCTTGTAGGCATGGAATGACACACCGCACCATTTACAATCAAATCCATAGCCTTTTCTAGCTTCTCATACACTTCGCAAAAAGCGTTGTAATCTCGTCCAAGAGAGCTCTCGTCGAGCAACGATAACGCATGTGGCACTGGATTGAACTTCGAAATGGTTCATTATCTTCTGGACAGTGGCTGCGGTATTTGAGAACAATGCAGATCAAAGTCACCTCAGGTACAGTCATAAACTCCCAACCGATATTGATTTCGTTCATAGCGTCGGTCACCAACGGCGGCAAGGAGTTGGGCTCTGTAAACTCTTCGACGGGGCGTGCCTGGGTGGTCTGAACAGACAATCCGGGAGTCATATCGCCCGTCGAAGGCTTCTGATCCCTTTTCCTAGATCTGGAGCTAAACATGGCGATCGAAGATGGGACGCGGTCTGTTGCGTTGGGGAACAGGAAGTAAGAACGTATGAACGCGCGAGGAAGCCAAGGGGTAGGTATCCAGGTTTGAAGCCAAAAAGCGCGTCGGCTGACAAATCATGGTCCCGCCCCGTTCATTTCGTGTTTTTCGTGTTTTCGTACAGGCTTATAAACGACCCGTCTGCAACTCGCAATCCTTGATACAAATTGTTCGGCCAGTTTCCAGGTCAACACAATATGTGTCTTTCTTAAAAAATTGTAAATGCTATTGGTACAAGAAAAAATGCAAATTCCCACCTCATCAGCAACGGTCCTTCCTCGCTTCTATCGAAACCCGATGCATCCAAAATCCATTCTACACTATGCTTGCTAAATAAAGAAATTCACATGGGCGCCGCCGTGCCCCCAACCATCCAGTCCAT
The DNA here is from genome assembly GCA_027604605.1 of Borealophlyctis nickersoniae. Classification (NCBI taxonomy): domain Eukaryota; kingdom Fungi; phylum Chytridiomycota; class Chytridiomycetes; order Rhizophlyctidales; family Borealophlyctidaceae; genus Borealophlyctis; species Borealophlyctis nickersoniae. The sequence goes on from JADGKA010000768.1 coordinate 14,790, forward strand.
ATCCCCCGCCC
>JADGKA010000769.1:0-14782 GCA_027604605.1 Borealophlyctis nickersoniae
CACCCGTCCACCATCCAATGCCTTCACCGCAGCAGTCGCCTCATCAACTTTTCCATATTCGACAAACGCAACGTCGTCCACGTGTTTTTGGCTGACAATGTCGCCGTACCGGCTGAACGCGCGGGTGATTTCGGGTGGCGGGATGGTGCCCGTGGATACCTTCACGCGGAGCAAGGAGGAGGTCAAGGTGGCCGCGGCGGGGCGGACGTGGCGTGGGCCGAACCCACCAAAGATGACGGGTGTTGTGGCCAGGACGTTGGCGGCCTGTGTCGCCGCGTTGGCGTCAGCAAAGACGAGGTAAGTGTGAGCGTTTTGCTGGTCGGTTGTGAATTCGTAGTCGAGCGCAGCGATGGGAGCTTGGATTCCCTCGACTGCTGCAAACGACTGAAGGAGATCAGACTCGGAGAGACCGAGAGGTAAATTTTCAACGTGAAGAAAGTGGCTTGTCGTGGTATCAGCCTCTCCAAGCTGCTTCGAGCTGTAAACCCTGACCGCTTTGACTTGCTCAATGTCTCTTAGACCCGCTTCCACGCCCAGATTGGCCAACGGACTTGGCTCCATACTGTTCGCATTGCGCACGTTGGTCAACTCGGTGACAAGCGCCTGCCCGTTAAAATCCGTGCCGTCAAGTGCTCTCGTAATATTGTCGACATCGTTACGTCCAAAGAAGGTGATGATGGCCGCGCAGTCTTTAAGCGATTCAACATTGACCAACTGAATGTCTTTGATACTACCGGTGAATTGCCGGTGCAAGTTTGTGTTCAAATTGTCAAGGATCTCCTTGCCGCTCATAGACGCGCTCAAATTGCGCAGAATTAGGGCGGGTTGGTCATTGGTGTCGCCGGCGTACCGCCTGCCGTTGCCTTGCGCAAATTCAATCTTCAGACCGTCTCGCATGCCAAACATTGGCTTCCGAATCAAGCCAAGGATGGCTTTACGAGCCGCCTCGGGTTCGTAGAAATTGACAAACGCCATGGACCATTGCGAGACTTTGCTTGGAATCACACGGACTGATTCGACTTCTCCAAACACTTCGACGGCCGCCCACAGGTCGCGACGATCCAAGTCGTTGGGAACCGACGGGAAATAAAGCGACGCAGAGTGGTTGGGCGGGATGTAAACGTCAGGTTGGGTGGAAGGTTCACGGGCTTGTTGTTGTTGTTGTTGCTGCTGCTGCTGCTGCTGCTGTCCCTGTTGTACTACTGGATTCAACGGTCGTCGCAGCCGCCCAAACTCATCCAGCTCGGAATCTTGTGCTTCGAATCTGCCTCCTCCGCGGTTTGGTGGTCCGTCTCCTCTTCTTTCGATAACATGGACACCTCTCTCCCGAACGTGGACGGGGTTTCGTCTGGGACGATCGTTGTCGTAGTCATGTCGCATACGCTTCGATTCAGGCTGATACCCGCCTTGCTCGTCTTCCGATGTCCGCAACTCCATTTTCGCTCGCGGCCCCCAAAGCTCCTTGAGCTGTAACCATTGGGTTCATATGAGCAAAATATACTTCATAACTATTACCAACAATCTTGAACAAAACTTACCGGAACGTTATGCTTCGCAGCAAGTGCCTCCTCCATTGTTCCATATTCAACAATAGCAGAGTCCGAATCCCGTCGCTTACGAATATTCCGAACGCGGCCATACTTTCCAAATTGCGCACCCAAGTCGTCCCGAGAGACCCCAAATTTCAATCCAGAAATGTACAAACAGTAGGATCGGTTTGGACCGCGCCCTGTAGTGAGCAAAACGTTTTGTTAGATGTCAAGGCATTTTGAAAGCGTAAGACGTCGCTTCCCGCTGAAACATACTCTCATCTTCCGGCTCGTCAGGCTCAGAGTCTCCCTGATCCAAATACCGCTGATTCGGGCGTGCAACAGCGAGGTTTCCTCGCACCAAGTTTGGTTGGCTCATACATTTGCCTGCGGCTAGTTTGGTCCTGTACGCCAAAAAGCACGCGCGTTTCCCATGATTGACCGTGAGAAGCTTGATTTCCGTGATGTCGCCATGCTGGCCAAACACATTGCGTATTTCTTCCTCTCGAACATCCTCTGGCAAATCGCCTACCCACAAGTGCCGAGTCGGAGCGGGAGCGATACCACCTGGTCCTGTTTGTGGTTCATTTTGTCTTCCAATGTTACCGTAACCCCTTCGTGGCCCAGCTGGAGACATTGGACGGAAACGGTCCCTGCTGTGTCCACGACTACGCGGGCCTCGGCCACGAGGATAGTCGTCATCACTGTCGCTGCGATAGTTGCGACGCCTGCGGAAAGGACTTCTGCTCCTGCTCCTGGTCCTACTTCTGCTCCTACTTCTGCTTCTGCTTCTGCTTCGGCTACTACTGGTGCTCCTGCTGCGATATCGCTTGTCCCTGCCGTTTCTCATATTCCTGCCCCGATCATATTGTGACACATTGTTGTTTTGAGGTGGGACGCGACTGGGTATGGAGGGAGTGGCCGAAGCTTGAGCAGGGACTTGAGTGACAATATTACCCAAACCAGCATTTTGAGCAGCTGTCGTTGGCACATTCGGAGCAGAGCCTGGAAACTGACCGCCAACAGGCAAACCAAATGCACCCGTATTCGTCTGTCCTTGCAAAAGCTGCGATCGCAGAAACGGATTGAGGAGCTGGGCGAGTTGCTGCTGTTGTTGTTGCTGCAGCTGCGGATTGACGCCTGGCACAGCTTGCATGGCAAAAGGATTTGCCCCAGTTTGCAGAGGTTGTGCTCCAGCAAGTCCGGCTTTCGGAGTCTGCTGCTGCTGCTGCTGTTGCTGCTGCTGTTGTGGCAGCTGCGATTGTTGTTGCTGCTGCGGTTGAGTTTGCGGTTGCGCCTGGCCGCTCTGCGCTGGTTGTGGAATCCGTTGCTGAGTTTGCATCCCCTGCATCAACTGAGCCTGAAGGAGCGTCTGAAGCAACTGCTGCTGCATCAACTGTAATGCCTGGGGTTGTGCGCCAAGTTGCATGGGCTGGGGTTGTCCACCGAGTTGCGCAGCAGCACCAGAAGTGGGCAGCTGCATCATCATTCCCGCTTGAGCACCGGCTGCGGCTGTAGGAAGCTGCATCATTCCGGCTTGAGGACCAGCAGTGGACGTAGGGGGTTGCATCATTCCTGCTTGAGACCCGGCAGCAGACGTAGGAAGCTGCAACATTTGCAAGGTCTGTAGTTGACTGGCGATTTGCGGAGTAACACTAGGCAAGTTCTGGCCAAGTTGCGGAAACTGCGACAACTGCGGCATTTGAGGCAGCTGCGGTAACGAAGTACTGGGCAAATTGGGAAGACCAGTAAAGGGGAAAGATGCAGTGTTTTGTTGCGTGGCCATTTGCTGTCTCATGGCTTCCATTTGGGTGAGCTTTTGAAGCGCAGCCAAGGCCGGATTGTTAATCCCCGGAAGCGAAGGAGCGGATGACGAGGCAGGAGCACCACCGGGCTGCTGAGAATTGGCAGACTGCTGAAGCTGCTGCTGCCATTGTGGTACTTGTGGCGGCGGTCTTGGTTTTCTCGGGTCCACAGGCAAGGAACCAAACGGATTCATTTGCGAAATTTCTTGCTATTTGCGATGTGCCTAATCTATGTTCAAAAGAAAACTGTTGTTTGTGGTTACAATGATTGTCATTCTCACACCGCGCCTGAAACCCTCTTGGACCCAAGCAGGAAAACCACGGGGAAAACCACAGGGGTCCAGCAAATGCCAGGCACGTCAATGAATAATGCATATTTGAATAATGTTTTCTGTGGATTGTCTAACATATTGGTCATTCATCCCGTCAGGAATGCAATGTTTCCGTGGCGATTGAGTGCAAAGCAAACAGCAACGTAGGTGGTTCTTCATCCCCATTGTGTGGCAGTGGTTTCCGTCGTCATCTTTTGTTGTCATCCCTGGTGTCCCACTCTGCTGTCCCTTCCTCACCTTACGCTATATGGTATCCTTTTCCCTCTGGACGTGGGGACTTGTTATTCCTCTTATTGTACTAACAGACTGCAATCGTTGGGCTTAATCTTGGGAATTCTGTTTGATGAACTGCAGATTCAATGGTCTGGGAAATGTTGTGGAGAAAATGATGGAAATGCGATGCGATGTCCAGCCCCCAAGCGGACCAAATCGCCTGGCCCCTTCTCAGCCGGCCAATCAGCATGGGTGGCGTGACAATACATCCAAATCAGGGGAAATTAAAAGTGGCGTGGCGCCACATCAAAGCCTCCCCTAAGCAGGTCCCGCCTCAAATTGTTGGAAGTCGCTTTGTGTCGTCTCCCCGATTTGACTTCCATCTTGGAACACGATAAAATATATTGTGCCGCCTTTCCCAGCGTCACGCGCAACAGGTCTCTCGCTTCATGGGTTTGAATGGACGCTCAAGGTACGTACAGAGTCGGGACCGAGCAGACGCCGCGTTTCAGTCAGTCACGCCATGTTGGTCGTTTCCTTGGTCTCACTATCCCCAATTCAAATCTCCTGTAGGAGACCGTAATAGAAAAAAGATTCACAGGCAAGCAGAACCAAAGAGTGGACGGATAGCATCGGGCAATTCTAGTAACAAAAGTGACAACAGTTTATACAGTCTTGGACCAAAATCTCACTGGCGTAGACACTCGGCACATTTACCTGGAGTGTAAGCGGAGGCAGATTTCTTTCAATTGGGAGTCCCTATGCGCAACTTTTGATCCTGTGGGTAAAATAGAATCAAACCGATTATTATCCCTTCTGAGGGGAGCATTTCCCACGCTGGCATTGGACTCGGCGCAGGAATCCTCGGCGGAAAGTGAGCACATGTGTTTCGGGAGTTTTCACACGCGTTGATTAGACGTCGGAGAACGGGTGCTGATCTGGAAAAAATCGCTAGGTGGGCGATAACCCCAGACCCGGTATCTGAGAAAAAGGACGAGGCAGCGCTTGCGCGCGAGAACGAAATGAACTCACTTAATCGAAAGAGTTCGGACGGGACATCACCAAAAAGTAAACCATCTTCGAAAAGTGCGGGACATGGTAAGGTCTTCTATCTTGTTGTGGAGGACGGAAAGTTTGAAGCATCTGAACCCCATTCGCCGCCTTCTAGCAGCAGCAGAAAAGCCAAAAGATGATGAAGCAAAGATGATGGCTGATGTTGCGAAACTCAATAGTCTGTCCATACGATTCATGAAATTTAAGAATATGCTGGAATTGCCAAATATCGATTTGGGTGCGGATTTTCTTTCCCAGGATGGAAGAAAACCAACGACGGGTTTTGATGTGGTGTTTTTTTTGGAAATTTGCCAGAACAACTGCGGAAAATCAGCTGGTCGGGCATTCCTGAGGAGATTCGTCCAACAGTATGGAAACTTTTAATGGTGCCGTAGAAGTAAGCCGGTCATGCTTCATTTCCGTCAGCTCGGATGGCCTCACCCTTTCGTTTTGGCACTTTAGGGATACCTTCCGGCAAATTCTGACCGCCGGGACTCAACCCTGACGCGAAAACGGAAGGAATATGATGAGTTTGTGACACAATCGTTTGGGAGGGGAAGAGCAGCACTGGATCAGGCATTGTACCATCAGGTATGATCTCTTTAATTGCTGCTCTCTCTTGGAGCACTAAACTTACGTGTGACGCCTCCGGAAGATACATATAGACGTGCAACGCACAAACGCCTCAATACCACTGTACCAGCACCCTAGGATACAGGAGGTATGACCCACGTTTCCTCCCATCGTATTGCATTTACAGAGCAAGCCTGAGCATTCCTTCCCGTTCGCGAAGGCATTAGAAAGGATACTGTATTGCTGGGCAATACGTCATCCGGCAAGTGGCTACGTACAGGGCATCAACGACCTTGTCACGCCGTTTTTCCAAGTGTTTTTGCAAGCGTATGTCAGTAAGTACAGCATATTCGCATTGTTTGGAATTGACTGATCACTCATGGACTCTAATTCCTTGTCGCCTTTCTCAGAGGGGGACGTGGAGAAGACAGAGGTCGAGGGTATAGCACAGGAAACGCTGGGGGAAGTGGAGGCGGATTGCTTTTGGTGTCTTACCAAACTGTTGGAAGGGATTCAGGTGGGATTCGAAACACTTTCGTAATGGAGAGAGCCGCGTCTCACCGGGACGGTCGTGGCGCACTTGTGGCAGGATAATTATACAGCGGGTCAACCTGGAATCCAACGACAAATTTCGCGATTGAAGGAGCTTATCAATCGGATTGATGGTGGGTTGGTGGTTCCCGGAAGCGTTAGGAATTTCGTGTTTGTTCGACCAACCATGCTCATACTTGGTTTGAATACACTCTTTAGCTCCTCTATTCGCTCACCTCCAATCCCACGGCATCGAATTCATCCAGTTTGCGTTCAGGTGGATGAATTGTTTGCTGATGCGGGAGCTGTCCCTTAAAAACACGATACGCATGTGGGATTCGTACATGGTACGTCTCTAGTGGAATCTTTTGATGCGTCGCAGAGAATTGACGGAGATTACTTAGGCGGAAGGCGACGGCTTCTCCGAGTTTCATTTGTACGTCTGCGCGGCGTTTTTAGTCAAATGGTCGGCTGAGTTGAAGAAAATGGAGTTCCAGGTGCGTAACCTTTCTGATGTTCTTCATTCACCACGGTTTGACTCTATTCCTCATCATACTCTGTAGGATATGATGATGTTTCTACAATCTCCTCCAACGTCGAGCTGGGATGATAAGGACATTGAACTTCTCCTGTCGGAGGCGTTCATGTGGAAATCGCTGTTCCATAATTCACCGTCACATTTGTCTGGGTCGTCATGACCCGCCCCCCTTTTTTTTTCGTTAATTTGATACTTTTGAAGACATGAATCAGGGTGCTTGCGGAATTGGGTTTTCGGTGGAGGGGGGTGCACATGGTTCTCTCTGCTGCGAGTCTCCCGGATTTTTGCGCCCGCAGCCATTTTCCGTCCCTGCAAACTACTTAACCTTGGTGTGGACATCGTGAATGCTGGGATTGTTTGTGAGCACCAACCAGCGCTGGACATTGCAGCACGACGATATCCCAAGTGGAAATATTTCCATGTGTTTCGAACGGCACCTCCGTCCACACCCTACCATCACACACCCCATCTTTCTTCTTGGTTTTACAATGTATTTGGCAAAATTACCGGCGGCGGAGCATCGGACCGAGCACACCACAAAGAGGGCAGCTCAAAGTCCGGCCAACGCCGGTGTGCCCGACAAAAATTAGGGTTAAACCCGTTTGGGTTTGGTGACGACCGACATCACTCGGCCGAGTTATTATCCTTACTCATGAGATTGCGGCAAAGGAACAAGAAATGTGTGGAAGGGGTTTTATGTGGGGTGGTTGGCAGGGTAACGATAAGCCACAAGGATCCTGAGCGGAACAAGGTATCCAGGAGCTCAAAAAGGTCGCCCAATCGCAAACGACGGAGACGACAACGAAACCGTGGCACACGAATAGAGTTGCGTGGAAAGAGTTTGACCATTTGTTCCAGAGCTGCGCTTAGAAGCTGCGCATACAGAATCTGGAAACGTCCCATCCATCCGGGAGGTCACATTTTCCACGCAAAAAGCTTCATATCCGGTCACATCATATCAATGCAAGACTGCAAAAGTCCTCACACCCCACAGCCGCCAGCTTCTGCGACAATGAAAAGAGTAATATTGAGCGTATTGAGATGGGGACGTTGAGTGTGAGAGGATTGTTGCCCACGGGGTTTGAGGAGGTGGCTTTCGATGAGCCAGCCACCCACGCATTGCGTGCGCAGGTAGGCAAGCAGGCAGCTGGTGCTGGTGGGATGGGATTGGTGCATCCTGACAATGGTAAGCATGTTATTCGACGAGGCTGAGATTCTTGTTGATGGCGCGCTTTTGTGGGGGAAGAGGGTAATTACGACGTGAGAAGAGTCCAGCTAGTCCGGACAGGGAAAAGAGTTTAGAGCCCATTTATTGAATAGAGTTTAGTATAGTGTCTGAGTAGTCCGTAGCCGTATCCAATTGTGTGATGTGAATGTTTGAAATAGTTGTTTCAAGTCTTCAAGTCCTCCACAGACCGTATCCGCCCCCTATGAATAGGATACCCGTGGTAAGGGACAAAGTAAAGTCCACAACGTACCCGGACGGAGGTTGAATGGGGCATAATGTGTCATAACGTGGCATACTCTATAGGGTGACGGTAGCATAACACGGTCTATGTGCAATCGGGCAATCGTTTCTTTCTGCTTCCGCTCCAGTCGGCACCCCCTGCCAACTAGCGCAGGCTGTGATCAGAAAAAAGGGCATCGAGGTTGTGCAGGAGGGAGGAGAGGCTAACCGCCCCATAACCACCCACTCACATCCACACTCCCAAAGCAAATTCACTTTCCCACGTACGGTACCTCCTGTACGGACGGGTGGTTCGCTGGTTTAAAAAAAGGCCGCGGCCTCGGATAACAAGGGGCAATTTTCACATCGCGAGCTGATAAAAAAGAAACTGAAAAAGCTGCTTTCTTACTGAAAGTTGCTTGCTTCTGCCAACGCTCCTGCGCGAACGACGATAACGACAACGACGACGACGACGTAAATACTTGCTCTTTTGTCTTAGCCCTCCTTATTCTCCCAACACCTACGCTGATAAAGGTACTGTACCAGTCGGACGATGTCAAATGCATGTCGAGCTGATGCTCGTCAGAACGAGACTCAATTCTAACCAGTTTCCCGCTCCTTGCAGTAGGGAGATATTTGCTACCAGATAACCCATGTCCAAGTGAACTAAACGCGCTCTTTGGCGCCCTTGTCTTCCGCCCGGCGAGAAACACACACTCATCCCACGCTCCGTTTTACGTCACTTCCTGTCAAACGTACCACCTTGCCCTTCTTCTCCTTTGGCCCACCTTTGCTGACGATACCCGCCTCGAAACGCGGAATCTCGGGCCCTCTTTCTCCGCCTGCTTTGCAATATGACAATCTGTGTAGCCGTCACTCAAATGTCGGAATCGTATCATGGAGGGGGCCTTCGAAAAGGGAAGGGTCCGTCTGTGGGGAGCAGCAACGCGCCTGCGAAGTCGACGGGTGTCAAAATGCCTGAAGACCTTGCGTTTGCGCCAACGTTAGTCCATGGTGGGAAGGGGAGCGGACTGTTGCTGAGCGTGGCCACCGATGAGGACGTGGTGTACGCCACGACGCTGTTTCCTGGGGACGGAAAATATGGGGCGGGTCTTGCGGCGATAAATTCACAGGAGGATTTGGCCATTTTGGGAGAGTACGGCACGCAGTCGGATTTAGGGTCAGGGAGCTTGTCGGATATCTCTTTGTACAAAGACCGTGATATCGACACGCCTTTACAATCGAATGAAGACACCGCAAATAACTCGCTTGACGTTAGCCCGACGTTATGGTATCCCGTGGGGAAAAGTGCGATACTGGAGGCCACGTCAGATGAGAGTTTCGGAGAGACACAACATAGGAGGATATCTTTGGACCGGGAACCGTCAAATACCCAACCCGAAAGGACAATGTTCCATAGTAGAGGCGAAATCCCGGTATTATCAGTGCGAACCAGCAATGAGTCGAAAAGGAGTGCAACAAAATCCACCCGAGTAAGCCACGAGTCGACCCGCTCATCGAAAAAATCATTTCGGGAACCTGGCGTCGGGAAGGATCGTAAGGCGGAACGAGGAAGTTGGTCCAGCAACCGCTTTGAAACCTCGAGCCGGATCAGTGGAGTATCTGTGGAAAGGGGTAGGAGGAGTGCAGAGTCAGATCGAGGTTTATTTAGTAGTCGACGACATACAAGTACCTCTCCGGCAAAAAAATCAACGAGGAGCGGCGACTCGGATCGCGGGCCGGAAGTCGCGAGTCGGCATAGTGGAGAGGCTGAACACTGGACGGACACTTTCAGCCGGACGAAGGGGGCCGATATGGGGAAATCAATAAGGAGTAGTAACGAGTCGAAACGTGGAAAAACGTTTTCCGGAACCGGTGATGCGTCTCGGGAGGGGTCGATAGCGGAGAAGGGCGGCGAGTCGGACAGTCCTCAGGTGTCATCCGATGACAGCGGTTCCCCAAGGAGCTTGCGAAGAAGACATGCCAAGCGACGGCCAATGTCCGTTTATGTTTCCGCTACAGGCATGCCAGTCGAGGATGACACCACCGACTTGACGTCCTCCTCCAAGAAGACGCATCGACTGTCATATAACGGACATCAGGATCATCATATCGCGGCGTTACAGACATTGGCGCGGTCCGGGTCCATTAGTCTGACGGGTCCTCTGGTCGCGGAGCCAGAAGACTCGGAAAGCTCGCGGGAAAGCAGTTCGGCGTCGCTGGCTGAGCTTTACAAGTACGAGCGACCGGGCGACAAAAAATCCCTCAGGCGGATCCATGCGATGACGGAGCTGTTGGACACGGAGCGGACGTATGTTCACGATTTGAGGGTCTTGGTCGAGGTAAGGATTTTCTGCGGTTCTTTTTCATGCGCGGCGTCTTTTGTCTCACATGCTTGTCTCTCAAAAAGGGATGCTTCGATCGTCTGAACGCCGCCTCCTGGTTAACCAGCGAAAACCGATTCCTGCTGATGCGAAACGCCAATGATCTATACAAATTCCAGCAGGAGTTTTTGGCAGCGTTGGAGGAAGCTATGTCTGGGTTTGACGCGTCTCCCGATAACGACCTTGTGCCGGTGGCAAAAGTCTTTCTTGAAATGGTGATGATTTACTTCTATAGGTTGCCCTTTGTCGCTTTTCTATGGGCCGTATCGCTGAATTGTATCGGGATTTTTTTTTCTAGCGGGAAAAGTTTCAAGTCTACAAGGGATACTGTACCCAACACGATGGTGCTGTTCGGATTCTTACGGAATACGAGAAGCGGCCGGAAATGATATCATTTTTACAGGTGGGGTTGGGAGCTTCGATTACCTTGGCGTTTTCGCTGTGAACAGGAATTGATGATTTCGGTTGGGCCATTAGGACTTTAAAGGACGCGCGCAGACCAGACTCGATTTGAAGGATTATCTGATCAAAGTGAGTGTTGCGAATAATTTTGACATGTTTACGGGCTCAAATCTGACGGTTTTGATGTCACTCCATAGCCTGTTCAACGAGTGTGCCGCTACCCCCTCCTGCTACACGAACTGATTAAGAATACCGAAGAGGAATCGAATGATTATCAGGATCTGCTCGGAGCGTATTCGGAAATGCAGAGCTTGGCCGTTGAAATAGATGCTGCCAAGGTTTGTAACACAACCTGGCTGTTTGATTCTTTAAGTGTCTTTTCTAATGTCGCTTCTCCAACAGTCCATGATCGAGAAACTAGAGAGAACAGACCGGTTCTTTGCCAGGTTGGAGAATACTCTCCAAATTGACATTCCCAAACGAACCGAGTGCGGGGAAATGGTGTTTGGTGGCGGGCTGTTCATTGTCAATCACGACTTGTTTGCTCCCAAGATAAAGTATCGGGTAAGTTTCGCCATCGGTCACACGCTCATGCTCAATCCCTACGTTTGTGGCTGACAGATATGTTGTTCGACAGGGAATCTTTGTGTTTGGGAACGCATACCTTATGGTGGTCAAACCGAAAAGAGCTACTGTTTACAATCTGAAACTGTGCATACCCCTTTCTGCTTACGAATTCAGATACCTTGGGTCTCGAGAATGTAAGCCTGTTGTGCCCATCATACCTGAGAATGAGTTTGAAACCGTTTCCCTGATTGTTTTTATGAACTTAGGCCCGCTTCCTTTTGCGTTCCGGTTGCGCCACGCGGAAGGAAGCCAATACTACGACTTTGGAACTCAAAGCGACAAAGAACGCGCCGCGTGGGGCGAGGTGCTAGTGCAGCTGACACGCCCACCAACCGGCACCCGCTCGAGGCACCAATCCCCGTCAGTCGAACCAGCACCGCTCGCTGGCGTATCACCCACTGCGCCCAAACGTACCGGTTCAGCAGGATCATTGAGCAGCCTCAACACGCTCAGCACAATGGCGTCCATTGACGAGTCAGCTCTCGCAGCCGCCATCGCGTCCGAGCGGGAATTGCAACATCAACAATCGGGGAGGCGAAAGTTTTGGCGGCAATCGAGTGTGGAGGTGGATCGGAGTGGGTCTGGAATGGGCGGGCCGTATGTGTTTGCGCGCCGGCCGTCTGTGGATTACAAGATGTTTGATGTTGTGACGTTTTTCCCGGACTCGAGGGAGTCGTGGGGGCCGAGCGCGAGAACGGCGCGGTCGGCTCATGATTTGAAAGATGTGAGTACAGGAAAAAGTTAGCATGGATGTGCCACCTGACTCATCGCTGACTTCATTGTGTGAAAAAGTGTTCACCCAGCAGCGGACAATTCCCTGAGCTGCAGAGCGCCTCGTCCATGCCCGGACTGGCGGACAGGTCATCCATCAATGATCCGCGTCGATCGCGTCTCATTGGACCACCGCTGGTAGTTTTACGCCAAATCTCCGAACCATCCTTCCACAACGGACCCCTCCAACGCTCACCCGAGCAGCACCACCACCACTCCTACTCCGCCGACGCCGCATCAGGAGACCTAGACGATTCCCGCCAAACCATCCTCCACGGCCCACCCCTCCGCAACACCCGCAGCGTCATCAGTTTCCGAACCATGAACATGCTCTTCTCCTCGTCCGCTCCTACCTCCCCAGGTCCGATGGGCGCAACCTCCCCACCCGGTACCAGCACCACAAACACAAACACCGGCCCACCCGTCCCCGTCCGCACATCCTTCTCCAGCTTCCGCGGGCCGGGAAGTCACATGCTCAACCGGTACCCATCCCGCTCCTCATCCCGGAGTATGGCATCGTGGACGAGCGATTCTAGCGTTGGTGCTGCGACGGTTGAGGAGGATGAGGAGGAAGGTAGTGCGGAGGGTGGGAAGGAAGGCAAGGGGAAGGGAAGTGGTGGCGCGAAACGGGTTTATAAGACGTGGAGTCAAATTTTTTCAAAGGGGTCGAAGAAGTTGGGGTTCAAGAAGGGGGGGAAGATGGCGGGTGCTGGTGCGGGTGCTGGTGGTGGGAGTGCGGGAGGTGCAGGTGGCGGTGGTCCTCCCGCCGGGGAGGGCGCAGGCAAACTTCGTTAGTTGAACAAGGCGCCGAAATCCGAAATCCGAAATCATTTAAATGGACACTGTGGGGTAGTGGAAGTTCAGTTGGGTGGGGGTACACCTTTCCGGGGCACACACGGCCTTTGTGAATATTTTGTTTCCTTCTTTCTTTTTCTTTTATTTTGTTCCGTTTCATCACATGAAAAAATACCCCTTTGTAGAATGCATTATTTTTTTTCTTCTTAGTTAGCCAAAAACAAATCATGAATGCGAGGGTTTTTTGTAGTATGTTCCGTTTATTATTTTGCTTGTGGTGTTGTGTTGCTTGAATGTGGTGTGGTTGGGTTGGGTTTTGTTCATTGAAATGTCTCCAGTGGTGCACACGGGATACTCCCTGATGGAAAGAAGCAAATGTGGGAACAATGCCTGCCTACCTCGTGTGTGGGAGCGATATTTATTTCCTTCCAATAACTGTTATTAACATCAGGTTCGCATGCGGATACCACACATCCGATTCAGAACTGCGCGCGCGGGTGGGTGAGACACTGCCGTGTTTCTCACAACCAACGTAAATGTTTTAGCGAGGGGTGGGATTGCATGTGTGAGGTTACATCACACGTTGACGCGAGGGTGTGCGGATCAACAAACCAATCCCGTTGTATTGTATTGTTTGTGCTCTTGGGTTGGGTGGACGTCCGATCAATTTGTTTTTGATTGTTTGGGGGGGTTCGTTTCGTTTTCACACGGCGAGTTAATCTACCTGTCTATCCTGCGTTCCCACATTACAATTCCCAACCTTCGGCAACACCTTTCATTCAAAAACCAGAGCCACCAACGCTCCACACCACACCATCCCACATCAAACCTTTCTTTTCAACCCCCAACTCTTCCACCGCAAATGTCTGCCCCTCCTGCCCGTTTCCTCGGCCGCGCATCCATCACCCTGTCCTCCCTCACTTACAACGACAGCAGTTTCCTCCTCGTCCCATGCCCCTCCGACACCTCCAACACCCGCGATGTGGTCGTCGCCCACCTGGCATCAAAAGAGGGCGTGAAGGGACGGTGGATAACGTTCCCGGTTGGTACGGGGTGTGTGAGGCGTGGTGGGGAGGTAAGTAAGAAAAAATCAGTGTTTTAAGTGGGTGTGAGGGAAGGGGCTGATTGGGGTTTGTACAAACAGGTTATGGGTACCGCGCCCGGTGTGGGTGAGTTTAAGGTTGAGGGGGCGGGGGAGGGTGTGTGGAGGTGTTTGGAACGGGTGTGGGAGGTGGGTTACAATGTTTTTTGGTTAAGTGATGGATGAAAGGGGAGGGGAAGGTTGGGTGGTGACTTACGCGGTTTCATCAAATGTAGACGAACGCGCGAGAAGCGAGGTGCGGTGACTTCCCACCCACACCTACGGTCGAGACGTTGCGGCGCCCGGCTCCTCATCAAAATGTGGTATGTACGCAGCAGTTTTTGAGACAGTTTCTTGTCATTACAACCACTAACCTAGTGACTCCGCCCCAGGCTCCTCTCCTCCCACCATCCACCCGCCATGCCCCAACGCGCCCACAACGCATCTCCTCCGCCATGCGCCAATACCCACCCGGGGATTCCATCTCCACCTCTGACGCATGCGTCGTCATCGTCGTCGTCATCGTCATTTTCGCCTCCGTGACCGCCATCCCCCTCTCCATCCCCTCCACCCTTCCAAATCCTGCGCCTACTGCCATTGCCACATCACTCCAATGTGGCGACGCGGGCCGGGGCGGGAAGGCACGCTCTGCAACGCGTGCGGAGTTAAATGGAAGAGCGGGGGTTTGAGAGGTGTGAGAC
>JADGKA010000770.1:0-14754 GCA_027604605.1 Borealophlyctis nickersoniae
TAGGGTTGGGGGGCGGGTGGGGCGGGTTTTCCGGCGCCGGGGGGGAGGGCAAGGGAGGGTTGGGTTTGGGTTTGACGGAGGTTGGACTGGGAGGTGCCGTTTGGTCTGATGGAAGCTGGTGTGGGTGGGAGCGCTATGCCTGGTGATGGTAGCGGCGAGTCGCCAAAGTTGAAGGGGGAGTCGTCTTGGTCGTTGCTGGAGCCTGAAGTTCCGGCGCCTGCTATTGCTGCGTCGGCTAGCAGGTCCAGTGGGTTCATGTATTCCCCCATCGTTTTGTAGGGATCGTCGTCTGCAATGGCAAGATTGGATGTGAGGCAAAGCTGCAAGCTGAACTTCGAAACTTGTCGAGTGCTGGTCACGTGACTGAGTAACCGACCTCACTGGATACCTTTTACCTGGCCGGACTTTTGTACATGGCCATCAGTCCAGCGAGTCGTTTGGCAACTTGCTCTCTAGTTAACTATGCTCAGACACGGCATCCCTCTTAGAAAAACATCTTATTCTGTGCCAATCACCGTATTTCCGTAAGTTACAAATCCCTTCCACACCTTCCAACTTGGAACCCATGCTATCTAATATCAATGGAGGAGGGCTAATGGTTCCTTCGGTCCAAGGTACCCGCGGGCCCGTAGTCCATCAGTAAACTGACTAGTTCCTTGC
Organism: Borealophlyctis nickersoniae; assembly: GCA_027604605.1. NCBI lineage: Eukaryota > Fungi > Chytridiomycota > Chytridiomycetes > Rhizophlyctidales > Borealophlyctidaceae > Borealophlyctis > Borealophlyctis nickersoniae. Next base: position 661 of record JADGKA010000770.1, read on the forward strand.
GCCCAGAAACTCTGGCAGCGGCGTGACACACATGCACGTTCGCCCCCTTTTCCAACAATAGACGGACCACGTCCAGGTGTCCCTTCTGTGCCGCTGAACGCACAGCTTTGTCGGCTCGGGCATGCACATCCGCCCCTTTCTCCAACAAAAGACGGACGACCTCCAGTTGTCCGTCTTTTGCTGCCCGGTAGAGCGCATCGCCGCTATTGGCATGCACATCCGCACCTTTCTCCAACAACAGATGCACCACCTCCATAAATCCCCTTTCTGCCGCCAAACGCAAGCCTATGTCATCTCCCGCATGCACGTTTGCCCCGTTTTCCAACAACAGATGTACTACGTCCAGGTGCCCGCGTGATGCAGCACTCATCAAAGCTCCGTCCGTATTTGCGTAAAAGTCGGTTCGGAGGTCCAAAAATAGACGCACCACCTCCAGGTGTCCCCCTCTTGCTGCCCGACAGAGGGCATAGCCGCCATGGTCAAGCAACTCCACCCCTTTCTCCAACAACAGTTTGACGATATCCAAATGTCCCCCGTCTGCCGCCCAACCGAGGACATCGCCGCGAAGGGCATACGATGCAGCCGGGTCGTCCAACGACAGTGCCCCTTTGTCCAACAACAGTTTGACGGCACCCAGGTGTCCGTTTCTGGTCGCCGTAAGTAAAGCGTAACTGTTCATAGCGTGCACGTTCAAGCCGCCCGATTCCAAACACCACCTCAGCACGTCGACATGACCCTTGCGCGCCGCCCATGTCCAGCAGTTCCGGCAGTCAGTCTGATTCCATCTCCAGCGTACTTCACCCCACACGAGGTTGTTGGTGGTGATGAGACAGGAAATTTCCTTATTTAGGCGTTGTATGTTGCGAGCGTCGCTGGGGTGGCAATTTCTGGCAATGATAGGGAATATGTCTGAAGGTAATACGACAGGGGACATCTGCGACATTTTTTTGTGCTGGCTGAAGTGTGTGGTTGGACGTCGCGGATGGCTTTTGTCTGGCGAGTCTCGCTGAGCCTCTGCGGGTCAGACCTTCTTGCTGCCTTCTTGCTCAAGTTTGCTCATTGCTCACTCGCCAACCTCCCGTCACCTATATATATTATACTTCCCTCCAATGCCAGACCCCATACCTCCTCCTCTTGCTCCAATACCCAGCCAACCAGAGTCCTCGGACCCTGACATACACCGCCAAGCCGCCGGCTTCGTCACCCTCGTCACCCCCGCAATCCAAGAAATGGACATGCGCGTCGTCGCTGTCAGGGCAACCCAAGCTGAACTCCACACGGAAATTGAGCGATTATCAGCTGGTACAGTACAATTGTTTTGGATGAGGGTGGTTCTTCCAACTTCGTTTCTTCAGTTGATTGGTGAAAGGATTTCCAACGCCCCACAAACGCGTCACAAAACAGAGCTGCAGTTATTCTTGTCAACGGCGGACCCTCCCGTCCTAGAACCCGCTATCGCTCGTCTATCTGCTGTCAAGAAGCGTCTGGCAACCGCTGCAGCAACGTTGAAAGTGGTGCAGGACCGGTTGGATCGGGTGCAGGGGCTCGCGGTTGCGAGGGCGTTTGGGACGGGATAATCTGAGGCGGTACTGACGGGATAGGACAAACAAACCAGTGACGGGAAAAACCAATGCGATGTGTCGTGAATGTCCTGTTTTCCTTTCCTGCATGTGGGGAACGAAAAGCAACTCAAAAACCGTTCCCGAAATTGAAACGAGCAGGGTGAACTAATGACATGCGGTCCATATTGTGTAGCGTGCTATGTATTATCGCAATTGACGGCTTCAAGCAGGAAGTGTGAACTTCTTGCCTTTTAGTACCCTACCAATGGAGATATGCGTGAATCCCTGCTAGACGAAGTCCGCACCGTTCTTCAGACCGCCACACGAAAACTTACTTGGTGAAATAGATATAAAAGAAATCGCAGTAGAGAGCCGTCTGCACCAACCCCGCCAACACGGCAATCACATCAAAATGGTTCTCTGCAAAGAATCGGTAGATCCAATTGAGCAGGTATAATGCCCGGTATCCTCCCAGCGCGAATATGTAATGGGTGGTAATAGTTTCCGCCTCGTTTGTGCGTGTCATCTGGAATAGTTGCGGCAATATTGCCACGGCTTCCAGATACACAGAGAATGCCCAAAGAATCTGTGACGAATAGCCAACCGGTCAAGGTATGTCTCGCCGCGACCGTCATCCAACCGTGACGCGTTTCCTACTCACCTCCCCAAATTCAAATTTGTAGTTGAAGATCAACGATAAAAGGGCACAAGGTACTACCAGAAACTCCACCCTCAGAGTGTCCAAATTGGGATCCCAGGTCGCCCGAAACTTGAGTTTCATCAAGTACAGAATGTAAAACGCGGATCCGATGAAGAACAGTTTCATGACGGTGTTGTACAGGGATACCCAGTGACTGGTTAGGTCTACGTAGCGTGTGCAGAATACAGCAGCATAGAGTGCTTGTGTTTTGAATGATATGCCTGGAAAGGGAACGGGGCGAATGGAAGGGGTGAGTATACCGCCGTGAAACCACCCGCCACTCGAAGGTACAGGACCCAGTGCAGCTACGCTTTCTATTCCACCACCGCATGCTTCGTCTCCGCCTTCTACCGCTGCAACCCGGTGCTGCAGTCCCCTTTCGCATCTGTAACCGTCACACCGCCGCTTCATAGGAAGGACCCACCCGCCGCCGACCGTGTTTTCGTGATCTTTAACAACAAGATCAAAATTGACGCCAAATGCAGCAAATCGGCTACTAATCGAAATATATTCATATTGACGCGCGAACGTGCTTTAAACGGGAGGTCTGTTGTTGGTGGTGGGATAGGGTGGGAGATCTATGCTGTTGGTGATGACGTCGTGCAAATCGAATGGGAATCGGCACGGGGACGGGGAGGCAGGCAGGAGTCGGTGGTGTGGTTCTTCACGGACGAAGCGTCGGTGGGCTCGTCACTGAAGTGGGATGATAGCCGATGGAATTGGACTTTCGGTGGGGGGATCTATGGTGTGCAGGTTGGTGCAAGTGCGACACAACCAATTGCAGCCATCACTTTGCGCGGGCTCAACCTTGCAATCAAGATCTCGACCAATCAGCGTCCTGCATGCGCCACGGCCCGGTATAAAAGCGCGCGTTTTTTTCTTTTTCCCTCCCTTCACGCATTTCTCATGGAGGGCATCGCAAACGGGGTGGGGTTTGGACATTGCGTTTTGCAACCATGACACGCCCTTCCTCCCCTCTGTACCAAGGGAATAACCAGAGTGATTGTCTACGGACTACCCATTTTAATCGCGAGGCAGAGGCATCCTCCCTCTGAAACTTCGTTTCATGCAATGGTGTCATTCCTTTTGCGTTTTCTTTGTCTCTTGTGATGATCCGTATTATTCCTGTCGTTTTCCTTTCTTCAAATCATATTTTCTATTGTCTGATTCTGAATACCAAACACAATCCTGATCCCATACGCTGTCCTATTTTGGCCTGGGCGAGATTTGACTGATTCTGTGCGTGTATCAGAATAGGCAATAGACAAAACCTTATTTCTTCTGGTATTTCACAACTGTCCTTGTCTGTTTCTTTATATGGTGCTTTGGAATGGAGGCTCCTGAGACCAGTTTGGGATGCCTACGTTCAACATCGTTTCCCATACAAATCAATTCCGGAACTACGGCAACAAGGTTTTGAATTTTCTTTCTCGTATATGGCATCCGTTTTTCATGCACTTTGCGCGTCCGCCCCTTTCTCAAGCAACAGACGGCAGAATTCACCGGAGGAAAGATGTGTTGGTGCACCTTCAGTAGACCTTTAGCGGGGTGCTGGCGCGAATGTCCTATCATGGTAGCTTGTGTTGACCCGCAAATGAAACAAAGTCTCATTGCATGGAACTTTCATTGCCGACAGGCACCACCAATGCACCGTCAATTGATTTTTCAAGGGGCACAATGTCAGTATCCATAATGGAAATGCGTTGGAAGTATCAGAACTGCTTTGCGTGCCGAGTACGATATCCAAAGAAGGAGCAGGCAACAGTGGCGACCGGCAACGGGGCATTCATACGAGGCCGATCAAGGGGGTTCTGGGATGGGGAGGGAACAGAGAGGAAGCGTACCGACAGTTCTTTTAAAGGTTGCCGATCACACTCAATCCCTAAATTGTGGTCGTTTGCTTCCGCAACCATAACGCAGGCCCCTATTTTTTCTTCTTTGTTTTGTGATGAGACGGCAACGAACTGAAACTCTGGGCCGGTAGAGTTCCCAAAATTCTGCCCTATCGAATCAATGGGTGAGCGCGTTTCGCGTTGCTGATTGGCTGGCTGCTGACCGAACGATTGAACGGAGCGAGTGGAATTGAACACCCCTTCTCCACACAAACCACTCCAGTCCTAGCCATCTCTAGAGTCTACACACAAAGCACTCCAAAATGACAGGCTCTAAACACCGTGAAATGCGCTGGGGTATCCTCGGCTGCGGCCGGATCAGTAATAAGTTCGCCCGCTCCATCATCCTGGACCCGCAGTCCACTGACCCCAACGTGCCGAAACACCTTATCACGGCGGTCGGCAGCTCGAGCGTCCAGAAGGGGAAGGAGTTCATTGAATCGATCTACAAAGATGCTGGCACGGAGTATGCTGGTGCGGTTTACGACACGTATGAGGTTCGTAGCGGCTAGGGTGGTTAATTTCTATTATCTGGTCCGATTTTTTCTATGGACTTGAAGCCATCCTCCCCTCGTTGCAATCGAGCGGCCTTTCCGGCCGTTGGTGACAGGGCGCGAAGCGTCAAATGGGACTTTTTTTTGAGGACGAGCAAGGTTCAAACCCTTTCTCGATCCATAATGTCGGGCCAGCTGCCAACAAAGCTTTACATTGGTTATTCCGTCCACCTAGGCGCTGGTAGCAGACCCGACCGTCGACATTGTCTATATTGGCACACCACACAACCGCCACCACCAAGACACTCTTCTCTGCATCAAAGCTGGCAAGCACGTCTTATGTGAGAAGCCGTTCGCCGTGAATGAAAAACAGGCCGCGGAAATGATCGCTGCAGCGGAGAAGAAGGGCGTCTTCTTGATGGAGGCAATTTGGACCCGGTACTTTGACGCTGCAGTCAAAGTCCGTGAGTTGGTTGCTGAGGGTGCTCTCGGGCATATTGAGCACATCGTTGCGGACTTGTCGGTGAACTTCAACCCAACTGGTAGGTTCATTTTATGGGTCATCCTATCGTTTGTCCATTCCCGTATCTCTGTCCTCCCACAGACCCAAAGCACCGCATCCTCAACCCTGAGCTCGCCGGCGGCGCCCTCCTCGATATCGGCATCTACCCTCTCCAATGGGTAAACATGATCCTATCCCCCTTGAACGGCGGGAAGGACCCCAAAATCTCAGCCCGCCTCCTCAAACACCCCGTCACCGGCGTCGATCAAACTACGAGTGCGGTTTTGGAATACGAGGAAGCTAACGGTACGTCACTTCCTTTCTTTCCGTCACATATCTCACACTGACCCATTCACCCGTCCCCAGCCCTCGCAACAATCCACACCTCCATAATCTACGCCACACCCTCCCATGTCACCATCTACGGCTCGAGGGGTGTCCTCCACATCGAAGGCCCCTCCTACCAAGCCAGCACCCTCCGCCTAAAACTCAATGAAACCGAAAACGAGCAGGTATTTGATCTTGCATATGAGGGAAACGGCATGCGGTTTGAGGCGGATGAAGCTGCAAGGAAGATTGTGGAGGGGAAGAGGGAGAGTGAGGTTATGAAACTGGAGGAGAGTAGGCAGTTGGTGAGAATTATGGATGAGATTCGGAGGCAGGGCGGGTTGAGGTATCCGTTTGAAGAATAGATGGGAAGCTCGAGTCAAGCAGAATTTCCACCAGTCTCCTTCACCCAAGCCCCCAGATGGTCATTTGCTTCCGCAACCATAACATCCGCCTATTTTTTCTTCTTTGTTTTGTGTTGAGTGTCCCTGGTGAGGGCATGGTTCCAAAAATTGCAACCCGACATAAAGTCGTGTTGCGGTAGGGATTGCAGTTTTTAACCAGCCATAACCTGACCTCAGTCGAAACTTCACTGGTGCAGGTTGTGCTCCCGTGCAAGGATGGAGAAAAACGGGGTCGAAGGGACGCCCTCCTTTTATAGTCCAGAAACTCGGTCGTGCGCAGTGGGTTGCGCAGTCGGGTGCGCAGTGGTTGTGCGGGTCGTGGTTGTGCGGTCGTGGTTGCGCAGTCGGGATGGTATCCAGACTCATACATTCCACCCACGAACGCATTAGTGCCGTTCGTACAGCCATTGAATTCAGTTACGGCCATACACATCAGAATACACCGGATCCCGTCCGATCTCCAAAGTTAAGCTGGTGATTGCGCAGTCAGTAATGGGGTGGAGCACCACACGGGAATACTGCGTGCTGTAACTTGTTTTTTGGTTGACGCTGGTAATGGGGATGATGTGTCAATCATTCTGATCATTATGATCATTCCCCCCGACAATATAATGTTATCCATCGCCCCACTCAGTCGGTCCCTTCTACTTGTCTAAGCAGCCCATCCAATGCAGCACCTTCACCATCCGCAAAGAAACGAGCCGCATGAACATTTCACTAAGTAGGGATAACTTTTCCTGCTAGACGAGCAGAAGACGGACTGCATCTGATTATCACACACAAGGTCATTACACAATCAGGCGGGGAGGCTTGGGCTCCGCCATGGCACACAAAAGTTCGCCCGACTGTATAATCAGCGCTCCATATGATAAGAAGCGCTGTTCCATTGTTAGGGTTTGCTCCTCCTTCGCAAGAAGCAGCTTAACAATCTCTTAGCAGCCCATCTGGGACATTCGAATTACACGGATCTTCACTTGGTTTATCTCCCCTCTCCCCTCCGCACGTCCCCTGCCACCGCCGGTCCGCCGCGTCTTTCTTTGTGGACTAATCAAAAGAAAGGGATACCTAGTGTTGCGAAAGCACGCGTTGCTTGAGTTAATTCATTCCGCCCAAACTAAAGATCATCCTCGTTTCCAGCTACGGCACGTAGGCAGGCGGGACATCCATTCCTATTAGAATCTGTTAGCCTCAGGTTCAAATGGGCGAATGTCCGCAAAAAATGTGTACATACTGGCAGGTGCATTTGACACGGTGGTTGGGTTTGGGTGCCGAGAGGTGCGGTCCACACGCCCGAAGCACTTCCGAAAAGCGGATGACAGTGTCAAAAGGAAGGGTGAGTCTGGCTTGTGAGCATCAGGGGATGGTGGGTTTGGGTTGCGAGCACCAGGCGGTGGTGACTTCTCCCAAGGCAGTGGCATGTTATAATGTATGTGCACACAAAGACTCAATTCAAACCCAAGGGCAGCAATTACACTGGCGAGGGCGACTTCCGTCGGTTGGATCGGCTTAAGGTGTGTCATCATAAGATCTGGGTCGTAGTTAGGGTCATCGTTGTACACGTAGTTTGTCCGCTGCTTCCATTCTGACAGGCGATCGCTCAACTCTGCCGATATACGGAACATATGGTCCGGGAGGGGTTCGCGCGCCTGTACGATGATACTATTCATTTTCATTGCATCGCATATGCGCGCGTGGAGGGTGTTCAAGTATCTGACGTTGTATGAGCCTTCCGGTAAGCGTGCAGCGCTCATGGTTGGAAGTGATGGTGATGGGACTCTGTGTTGAGGAAAGACCGCGGGAGGGTTTATAATAAAATGTTGAGGCAATATGTATTTGGCAGGCGTTCTGGAAACTAAAATAGCGCCCAATGTATGAGAGGGATTTTTTGAACAGGCCCAATGTGTGCAGCACAAATTATTGCCATGTTCTGGCCATTGGCCGTTAGCCGTTCAACAATCAGCGTTGGGCGAGAACCCATTTTGATGGACAATTTATTCGTCCGGAGTTCGTTGAACACAAATGGGATCTCAATACGCTATAAGATTGCCTGAAATGCGGCCATTCATTCGTAGTTTGGATATTAATTGCGCAGGGGGTAGCGGAAGCAGTTCATCGTCGAGGATTTCTGCCAATCGAGTAAATTATCGGATACCCTTGTGCGAGTGATTGGTTTCGCGCCATGAAGCTTGTGTGGTGGGGCTTTCCACTCATCCCCTCCTCAGTCCTCCATCTCACATTTTGCCAGACCCACCGTTTCCCCACCAATCTTTCAACACTCAAAAGTAGCCTTTTCTCCCCTGTTGCACTAATACCACCCACATCGCCGGAAACGCAGGGTGGAAGCGTTACAACTCCAAGGCATCCTGAGAGTCGCGTCGGGTCCCGTTGGTGAACCCCTCGCTCATCATGTTCGTCAAACCCGTCGACGCATCGTCCATATCCTCCTCCGCCACGTGGCAGGATCGGGCCGGAAACACCCACTTTGCTCTGCAATCCCGCCGCGCCGCGAACGTCGTTCGCTCCCTTTTCACGGGCATCGCCTCCCTCTCATTGTCAGGCAGCTCTGACCTCGCGTATCGAAAGTCGTTGGCAGAGTATGAGTTCAGGATCATCCTGAAATGTGCCAGCCGTAAAGCAGACTACATTATTGCTGTTGACGAGACGTTTGAGAAGATCCATACGGATTGGAACTGGGTGGAGAGCAATTTGTTTTTGAAGGTGCGGGGTGGAGGCAAATCGAATGACAAGTCGGGTTAGGGAATAGGCGCACGCTGAATATGGTCTGTTGTTTGTGTAGTTGAATGAGATTGACGCCCAAAAGACTGCGCTCACGCCGGAACAAATCGACAATGTGCTTCTGAGACAATTTGAAGAGCTGACAGAGGAGGCTGTGGGTGAGATTCCGGGACAGAGAAGTGGTCGAAGTAAGAGGCGCGTAGTGTAGTGCTCATCTGGTCGACGTATTTCCTGTGCGGTAGATCCGAGGTCGGCAGCAGTCCAAGCAAAGCTGTCCGAAATGCGAACGCAGCTGATCCATCTCTTCCCAAGCTTTGAAGATGAAGTCCTACTAAATTGTATGGAGCCGGGCAGTTTCTCCTTTACGTCATGATATTGTCTACGCGCTACTAACATGGTAGTACCCAGTTTATGCTTGCAGCTACTGGCTCAGCGATGCGGTTTCAGCGCGCGGCCAGCTATGCGTCACGCGAAATCTAGTTACGTTCCATGGAAGCCGGCCTCCGGGACAGACGTCGGACTCGGATACAGGACAATTGGAGCAGAATGTGACTGTCTGTATTGCTTTCAAGGACGTCTTTTCACTAGAACTGGTGAATGCCAAGAGGGTTTTGTTGCCGGATGGTATACAGATCGGTGTAAAGGACAAAAGCGTGAGTAAGGGATCGTCGGTTTTGTCTGGGCTGCTCTTCTAACATTTTTGACTTTGAACAGCATGTTTTTTCTCTGTATTTCTACCGAAAGGAAGTCTTTCGGACCCTCTGTTCGCTGTGCAATGCCGCAATGAATCGTCTGGTTAGAGGGGCTGAAGTATCGTTGTCGGCGACATCGGATATGTTCTCCAAGGCTAACAGCAGTGGTGATTTATCGAGCAATCTCTCTTCGAACCGGGGTGGGAATTTGTTGATGATGGGGCGGTCACGGGATGAATTGTCGTATTTTTCTGAACGACAGGCGAGTGGGCTGGATGATGGGCTTGACGAGGAAGATTTCACGGATCAATTGAGGAGAGATGGGCGATCGCCACGGAAAGCTGATCCGGAGAATTCGAGCGATGGAGACAATGATGGCGACGCGGAGATTACGGGTGGAGAACCTACGTCACCCTCACTCCTTCACTACTCACATCTCTCGACATCCTCCATCAATTCTTTGGAGGATTTGGACACGCAAAACAAGAACATTGAATTTCGAAATCTTTTCCGGCTGCCATACACGGAGACTGTCGTCTCGGAGGAATCCCCTTGCTATTTCTATAATCGAGCCACATCAACAACGTATACCGGCAACATATACCTCTCGCAAAATTTCCTCAACTTCGCCTCTTTGTCGACGGCAGCAGCAGCGGCCGCGGCTCCTACTGCATCCGAACCCTCGATGTCGACATCAATGCTATTTGACTCTTCACAAGAACCTACCCTCGTTTTCGTCATTCCATACCCGCACATCGTCTCTGTTAAGAAGCAACCGCCAACAGCTCTTCCAGCCGCCGGAAAAATTTTGACATTTTCTCTATCTGGCTACTTGGTAGTCTTCACCAAAAACCGTCAAGAGCTCTGGCTTTCTTTCGGCAACGTCAAGTCTCGCGATAAAGTGTCGGATATGCTCCTAACTCGGATGAAGCAAGTTGACTGGCATTTTGATGACGATTTTGTCATCGGTGGGCGGAATGGGGCGGCGGGACGAATGGGCGAGGGTGCGCCACTGACGAATGGAGGGACAGGGTTGGGGACCCCAACGACACCTGGTGTGCCCGGTACCCCAGGACTCAGCGTACCGTCTACTCTGGTTCAAAGATCGCAGAGCAGTTCAACGGGAAGTTTGGACGAATACATGAGTGTTGTTGCGGGAATGCAGCAGGATATGAATTATTCCACCAACGTCGGCGCAGTTGGGGGAGTGGCTATCCACGTGCTGCAAGTTGGACTGAAATTCTTGTTTGATGACCTGGAAAGTGAAGGGGTGTTGCCTCTGGTGTTGAGACAACGCGGGGGTAGTCAAGATGTGATTGACTTGGATTCCGTAAGGAAGTCAGCACCGCCCCAGTCCGTGGCTGCACCAGCGGGAGGGAGGCCAGAAGACAGGGAGAAACGGAAAAGGGAGGAGCTAGCAGCTGTTGCGAAATGGAGCGAGTACATGGACGGAAGCGGCCGGGACGTATGCATGATCAAGGAGATGAAGTCACTTAGAGAACTAATTGTTAGAACGGATGGGATACCCAATAAGTACAGGGGGGATTTCTGGTGAGTTTTTGTCTCCCAGCACGCTACCTACTCAAACGTCACGCTGTTGAGACCATATTCGTTCCAGGATGATATGCACTGGTGCATGGTATTCTCGGCCTGTTAATGATTACTACAGAAAGCTTGTCACGGACCACTTGGGAAAAGTGGGTCCATTTACCGAGGAAATTGAGAAGGATGTGCGAAGGTGCGGTTTTCTTTCGCACAGCGCACTGAGCCCTTTTGCCGGACATAATTAACACCTTCTTCGTTGTTAGGAGTTTACCCGAACATCCGGCATACCAGTCGCCCATTGGCATCGATGCATTGCGGCGCTTGTTGACCGCCTACTCCTGGCGGAATCCCTCAATTGGCTATGCTCAAGCACTGAACATCATATCCGCTGTGCTACTGTTGTATTTGCGAGAGGAGGACGCCTTTTGGATGCTGTGTAAGTCCAATCTTGAAAATCGGACCACATGCTGGAGAGGATTTGCTGACCTATGAGACACTTTAGGCATCATTGTAGAAAGAATTCTGCCCGACCATTATACCAAAACCCTGGTCGGCTCCGTTGTGGACCAATCCGTATTTACCCATCTGGTCCAAGCGCATCTTCCCAACCTCTACGCGCATTTGACGAAACTTTACATGGACCTTTCCACCATATCTGTCCCATGGTTCGTCTGTTTGTACCTGAACTCTGTTCCCCTTCGAATAGGCGTGAAATTTTTGGATTGCTTCTTCCTGGACGGACCCAAGTTTTTGTTTTGGCTTGCCATGAGCATATTAAAGCTCAACGAAACAAAGCTCATAGGAAGTCGGGATGATGACATTTTTGTCAGGATCTTGAAAGATTTCTTCAAGCGGTTGGGAACCGAAGCGCCGGAAGATGATGGGGAAGGAAAAGAGGGCGCCAATGGCGGAAGTGGAAGTAGCGGCGGGTTGAAGCCGGAAATGGCCATCCGACCGAGCATGAGCATTGACCCTTTCCGGAAGTCAGCTGACGTTCCGCCGATTGATACATCAACGCTGTTTGGACGACCGCTCTTCGAAGCCCTCATGTCCACCGTGTATGGAACATTCGCTGAAGTGGTAACAACCGAAACGATCGAATCTCTCCGTGTGCGGTACCGATTGAAAGTGGTTCACCAGATGGAAGACACCAACCGCCGATCGCAAACACGAACTCTCGCTGAGCAGGTTACCCTCTCGGCAGAGGAAGTTGGCGTTGTATACGACGAGGTACGGCGTTTGGAGTTTGCGAGGGGTGAAGAAGAAGAGGACGAGCACGGACGGGCTGCGGCCGATGCTGCGCTGGAGGATGCGGAGGAGGACGAGATGCGAACAGTATTGATTGGCCTGGGTGGGTGGGGGATGGTGAATAAGGGAGGCAAGAAAAAGAAGCGACGAAAAGGAATTGGACAGAAAACGGTGAGGTTGAATGATTTCCGCAAAGTGTTTGGAGCGGTCAGTCCTTGGCGGAGCGCTGCATCGGGATTTGCGGCCAAGACAGCGCGAGTATCCGTGTCAGCAGACCGACTTTCTCGCAGCTCTATGTCTTCGGATCGGACGGAACGGAGCACATTGCGACCTTCCGTGTCTGCGGAGCGACCAGGAGGGCTAGCCCCAATGGTGGGACTGGGGAGACCGTCCTGTACCAGCAAAAGTCTCGATGCTTTGGGATCTACATCCAGCTTGCGCAGCGTGGGACGCGAGTCGACGGATGAAATTCACATTGGGCTCATGGACCGCATCTACTTTTACTGCTCTGTGCACTACCACTTCTTCCACTCGCGGAAAGGTGGTGGTGCGGATGGAAATGGTGCAGGAGGTGGAGGAGGAAGTGGGGGCGATGACGGCGGGAATCGATCTCCGAATGAGGGAGAAAGCGGGACCACCTACGTTGTCGACTTGGCAACCATCGTCCATGTGCTTGACATTGTCATGAAGCAGCCGCTACACTCCCGTTTACGATTCCTGTTTGATCTGCACGATCTGGACGGCGACGGGTTCTTGAATAAGGGAGAACTGAAAGCGGTGATGGACAGTTTGCTGGAAATGTTCGAGCGGACTAGGAGGGAAGAAGGAGAACCGAAAATGCCTGACACGCCATCGGGCCGAGGCGGCGGGGAGGACGAAGAATTATACCTGAAAGCAGTCAGTTCATTCCTGAACACGGCGCTTAAATTGGGAAATAACAAGGGACAGGAAGCTAGTGCCGCGGGAGGGTCGGGAAGCCTGGTTGGGACAGCTGGAACGCAGGGAATGAAGCGATCAGCGAGTGCGGGTTACGTTCCCCTCAACTCCAACGCACCCGCAAGTGTGGTCGGCAGTGTGGGATCAACCACCAATCCTCGACGTGTTTCCGCGCCCCATCATCACCACCATGGCGTACAGTTCAAGCCCCGGTTGAACACTGCGGTGGTAGAAGATGAAGATGGAGATATGGGCGAAACGGCCCCACCCGTCCCAACCGTGAAAGTTAGCAGCCCCACAGCCCGTCCGCGACGCCGCTCGAGATCGGCATCGGTTACATCCTTATCCTCAATGCCAACCTTGAATCGACAAACCTCTTCCCCAGCTATACCAAGTGTGTTTGATGACCCAGAAGGAACACCCGGTTCCGTAAGCGCGAACGGAGACGCTGCGATGGGATCCACCGCTTCATTGAGCAGAGGAGGTGGCGACTCGACCGCACCATTCCGGCTCAGTTTCAACGAGTTTCTGTTGGCGGTGTTGTCGCAGAGTGTGTTCGTTCAGTACTTTGAAAGGATCTGGACGGTGCGGAGGGAAAAGGGTGGTGGAGGTGCGGATACGGGACGAATCATCGTTTCTTGGAAAAAATGAAAGGGTTTTGGAGGTACTTTTGTTGATAATAAAATGACCAGTAGCACCACGGCTTTACTTGTTCTACCTTTGACTTTGTTTGATGTACACAACTAACTTTACAACACATTGATACACTCGTACTTTTTCCATTGTCCCTTACTTACGCCGACATGGAAACAGATTGGTCCCTCTTCATCCCGCCCACAACCACCGCAAAGTACAACCCTTACTTATCCCGACATGAAACCAAATCGTCCCTCCTTCATCCACCCCCTCCAAATCTCGGCCACAACCGCGGCCGCAACAACAGTCCCTCCAACACCCAACAACGTCGCCGCCGTACTCGCTCCCACCAACCCAGGCACCAACACCGCGGCCGCGACCGCAACCCTACCCCCCGCAACGACCCACATCCTCCTCCCC
>JADGKA010000771.1:0-14687 GCA_027604605.1 Borealophlyctis nickersoniae
CTTCAGCATTGCCCCACGGACGAAAATATCGCCGACATATTCACCAAACCACTCCCGACTGAAAAACTCACCAAACATCGTCAAAAACTGAACGTCCAAGCTCCCAACGACGACAGCAGCATCCTGTTAGCACCACCGAACCCGAAACTATCGACTTTGAAGCCCAGCGAGACCCGGATTGAAAGCGAAACGTTGTCACGAAGTGCCAAAACTTGCGAAAGCTGCAGGTGGTCCGGAAACGACGGAAAGAGCTCGGAATTGCTGGTGGACGACATTGGGTCGAAATGAGCGAGTGGCATTGAGCCATTGAAGTGGGGAACGACGATGGGTGAAAAGTAGCTTGTGAGAAGGAGTTGAATCGGTGAACGCGACCTCGTGATGGGTAATTTGTCCTGATTTGGAAAATGGGCAGATTAGGTAATCATTACGCGTCGAGTGGGGGTGTTAGAGTATAGCGACGCGTAATTAGGCTTAGCTAAGGAAATGGGTGGATTAGGTAATGGTCATGTGACCTTGGAGAACGTTCTGGAAAGATCGCGTCATGGTAGTTAGGAAGAGTATAAAAGGTGGACGATTGCGGATTTGTACTAGTAGCGAATATATCGATTCCTCCCATAACCTCTAATAGTCTGAATCCAAGGACCGCCCTTATTACACCTGACTCTTAGCTAATCCGCCCATCTATCCTAGCTAAGCTACATCACGCGTCACTATCATAGTAACTATTCGAACAGCCCACCTTGCCAAACCGAACGGAAAACCCACCAAACAACGTCAAGAACCCAGCGCCGAACCCAGCGACGACAGCGAGGAGGGCCAACGAGGCCAGCACCTGCTGAACGAGCCGAAATTAGCAACAGCAACGTCCCAGAAGACCCGGATTGAACGCGAAAACGTTACCGCGAAGTGCGAGGAGTCGCAGAGGGTCGAAAAACGGCGACAAGAGGCCGGGATTGCTGGAAACTTGAAGGGCACGTCCGGAGAGCGTGGGAGTGGTGGTTTTGGCAAGCATTGGAAGGAAATGAGCAAGTGGGATTGGCTCATTGGTGTCGGAAGACGATGGGACTGAAAGTGAGAAGTCTGAAGGAGTTGAATCGGTGGAAGGGGTCCTCGTGGTAGCCACTTGACGCGATTGGCTAAAGTGGCAACTTACGTAAGCGAGCATGCATCGAGTGGGGGTGTTAGAGTTATTCATATGATAGGGACGCGTGATATAGATTAGCTAAGGTAGATGGGCGGATTAGCTAAGAGTCAGATGACTCAGGGGTAGTGTTTCATGTGGAAGAAAAACCCAGGATAGAGGGTTGTTGGATTCTGTAGTGATCAATATCCAGATTAAACCATAACCTACGCTCAACATTCCCAAGTGGTCATACACGTCACATCTTGACATGGAACTAATAATACGTGGCCGATGAATAGCCCGTTTCCCTCATAAACGATATCCTTCACATCGCATCCACTTCAACCGTTTTCAGGGCTGAACCGAATCAAGGTCCTACACCGGGTGGTGAAACTTTTTATCATGGCATATACATGTGTCATCTATCTTTGTCGTTCGCAAACCAAACCTCTCGGATGACTACCGTGTTGGATGGTGAATGCCATTTCGAGATAGACCGAGCGGCACAAGTCCCAAATGAGATAAAAAAATAAACAGATATTTCTATTGAATATTTACAGGATGTCTTTTGCAAGGTTTGCGAGGGAAGGGTTTTGCGGGCGTAATGGATAGGGGTGTGTTTCCAAAGCGAATCAAGTCCAGTTCAAGGGTTTCAGGGCTAAAAGGGGGTTTGCTGGGGCCTCCAATGTAACAAACAAAATGTTCATAGGAAGTACTCTGCTACGACCTGTTTGTCACCGACAGAAGCAGAGGAGTGTGAGACAAGAACATAACCGCTTGGAGCAATCCGTGGACTGCAAAACAAACCTTTGTAACCCCCACACCCGTCGGTGCGGATGCACTGTCCCCTGTTCCCAGCCCGCTTGAGCCTCCATTACCGCCACTTGCGAAGGTCCCAGCAACCAATCCGCCGACTCTCCTGCCCGCTCCCTTTTTCCGACGCGCGAAACCTGGCGTCCCCGCCAACGACCCTGAATTCCCATCATCATCCGACTGCGCAGTCAAATCGCCCGTCATGCCCATGGTAGCGGCCGCTTCGCGGCTGGGTGTCTCGCGGTCCTGGTCGGGACAGGGACCGAACACGTTGAAATAGCGTTCTAGACCTGGCCCGATTTCGAGGACGGATGCCATGTTTCCTGCGCGGTAACAGTAATTCGGCGCCGACCAAACCGTTGACAGCATATCGTCATACAGGATCTAAGAATGGGGCACAATAAGATTCCGATAAACACTCATGCTTTCCCAATGGCTCTTCAAACGGTGCGCAAACCGTCTCACCTGGTATCCCTCCATACATAATTGATGCGCTCGACAAATATGCCCCATTCCATTAACTTCCAAGAACTTTCTCGTAACCTCCTTGCCGAAAATGTACCCTGCCCCCCTCGGCGAAATTGCAAAGTCACCCTTATCGTCGGATCCCGCCCCGGTATTTGTATTGAATGTGGGAGTGGAGACAGGGTCTGACCATACCAAATCGGCCATGGGACCTTCGTGTGGGATCTCTACAATGTCGTGTTTGGGTGAGCAAAACGTTCGTCACGCCAGCGCATGTGAACGAAAGTCCAACCATACCCCTGAACCGATCGATTACTCTAATCTGATCGACAGTGTGCAATGAGGGACTCAAACCACCATGTACACAAAATATAGCGTCGTCAATCACAACCGAGAGGACGAGATAATCAAAAAGGTCGGTGAAGTAAGTCCACACGTTCGCCGAGCCGTATTTGCGCATGCATTCGGTGTAAAATCCATACGTCTGTTCCAACCCACCCGGATTAGTTGTTCGGAATTTTCAGCACAGAAGAGCATGATTATATGGCGACAGTTTCCGATCTCCGCCCACATACCTGGGTCACAGCTCGACTCTCGTGGTTTCCCCTCACCAACGTCACGCGATCTGGCCACCTCAGTTTCAAACACGCGAGCAGGGAAATGGTTTCGACAGAGTAGTATCCACGGTCAACGTAGTCGCCAAGGAACACATAGTTGGTGTCCGGACATGCACCTCCTATTCTGAAGATTTCCAGCACGTCGTAGAATTGACTGGAAACGGCGTCGGAGGGGTCAACGAACATGCGCAAAGCCTCACAATCCCCGAGACGAGTCGGCAGCACAGGCCTCACCCGTGAACGTCCCCAACAAGAGTACAAGGCGCCGACACGGTCCTCACGTTCCCCTCCCGAACCAGCACTTCCTTGACCTTTTCGCACAATTCTTTGACCGTGGCTTCTGGAAGGAGGTGCTTGCCGTATAGACGACTGATGAACAAGTCCAGATCCCAACTCATTGTCCGGCCTTTCCGTCAGGTTGTTGTCCGAGGCTGTCTCTCGAGTGCGAAACTTATTATGGAGGTTGTTGGGGATGAGGTCTGCGATTCACGAACGAAATGATCTGCCTTTTCGGCCTCTGAGCTCTGCTCCTCCAATCTTGTCTGGATACCATGGTTACACCATGGAAGGCTTAACAGTCCAAGCCCACAAGCCTTCGAGGTTTCCTCAAATTTCTTCCCCACAAACTTTGTTCAATTTCACATTCCATTACCCCGTCCTCGCACTCCCCTCGCCAATATGGTACGGTCCCGCAGCGTCCATTTCCGTTCCCATGTCTCAGCAAGCAGCCCAACTGACCCTTTACATACTCTGCTCTTAATTGCTTCTTCAAATGCAGCCCAAAGCAAAGAAAACAAGAAAGTTCGCCGAAGTGAAGCGAGCCCTCGCACCGAGCGACCCCCGTCTGAAAGCAAACAAGGAAAAGAAGGAGGTGCAGGAGAAGAAAAAGCAGGAGGAGCTCGTTCGACATGTGTAAGCTATCTTTGTCGGAATGGTTCTGCGCTTCTTCCTGCGCCTTCGTAACGACGCCTCACCCGATATGTGCTGCCCAGTCCACAAGTAGCATCCTCCCTGTTCTTTAAATACAACGAAGCCCTCGGTCCCCCTTACCGCGTGCTGGTCGATACCAATTTCATCAACTTTTCGATTCAAAACAAGTTGGAGCTCGTTAAGGCTATGATGGATTGCTTGTATGCGAAATGTAAGGCCCGTTCATGCGCTATGCCACTCTTTTGTTCCCTTGAGCGATAACGTCTTTGGGCAGGCATTCCCTGTATCACAGATTGTGTCATGGCCGAATTGGAAAAGTTGGGTGTAAAGTATCGAATAGCGCTAAAGTACGTACCAACGCCAACTTGCTGCCACCATCCCGACCTGTGTCCCTCACCCTTCCCTTTACACCAATCCAGAGTCGCGCGAGACCCCCGCTTCGAACGCCTCCCATGCTCGCACAAGGGCACCTACGCGGATGACTGCATCGTCAACCGCATCATGCAACACAAGTGTTACATTGTCGCTACGTGCGATCGGGAACTGAAGCGGCGGATTCGGAAAGTTCCTGGAATTCCGATTATGTATATCGCTTCGAGAAAGTATGCTATTGAGCGGTTGCCGGAGGTAAATGTTGTTGTCGGATGATTGGGGGTTGGGCTCACGCTGACATATTGCTTTCTTCGACAGACGCCTATTTAGGTTTTATAAAGGAGTCCGTGGAATCCGTTGTCGGGGGAAATTTGTATATTATTTTGGGGCACCAGTTTGTTGCATCACTTTCTTTCAAAATGAAAACACGCCTATTTATTGTCTATGGAAGTTGGCTGAATGCAACGTGAGATTGGGAGTGTTGCATCAGATATGCCTTTTGGAAGGCGGGTGCAGTATGTATTATCGCGATTGGCCCAATTTCGTGATCCACCGAAATGACGAAGAAAAAGAAAACCAACTTGGTTCGGAACCCCCACACCACAACCAAAAAAACCTGCGGCGTCCAGCCCCGCCCTACTTCACTTTGCCCACCGATTCGTATAATCCAGATACGGTTCCCCCACAAACTCATCATCCGCATCCCCAGCCCCAAACCTCCGCATCCGTCGCCGTCGCGTAGGTGTCGACTCTTGTCGAGTCAACGCAGCCAGCATATCCTCGTTCCGTTTCTGCATGCCGGCAGAAATGAGGTCGCTGACTTGTTCCAGCGCATGTTTCAGGTCCCGCTCCCGGGTGCCACGGACGTCTAGCCAGTTTGTGAGTTGTTCCAGCTGGATAAAAAGAAAGGGGCATTCAGTTAGAGAACCGCCGGCCACAAAAAGGCGCCCAAAGTGTCTGGTTTTTCAAACGCTTACCTCCTCAGTCGTGGTAAAACACCCCCACCTCCCACTCACCCCATCGACCTCCTCCTCGCCCACCTCCCCAACCTCCTCCACAAACAACCGTCCACACAACCACTCCAAATGTCCCAGATACTGTTTCGGTCCGCGCGGTTTCCCCTTCCCATCGTACAACACTCCCGCGGCGATCATCTCGCTCGTGACAACGCCTAGAGCTTCGTCAAAGAACCAGTACCGGTTGCGGAAACGGTCCTGCCCCAGGGGTCGGATGCGGGATCGGCCTTCGAGCGTGGCGAGGAGGAGGTCGATTTGGACTTCGCGGCGGAGGAGGTCGTTTTCGCGTTCTTCTAGTTTTTTGCGTTCCTGATGTTATGTGTGGGGGGAATAGGTTAGAATACGCTTTTTGCGTGGTAGGAGTAAGTTTGGAATGTGTGAACTCACCTCGGCACGAGCGCGGTACTCTTTTTGTCGCTCTTTATGACCCTTCCGCAACTGTTCGTACTCTTGCTTTCGTCTCTGCTCCTGTTCCTCCCGCCGGCTCTGCTCTTCACGAAGCTTCTGTACCCGCGACTTTTGTCTCTCTGTACGCCTTCGGGGTCTAAAAAAAGGCACCTACCGTTCAGCTTCACGGTATCAACGAATTAAAAGTTGCACGCAGAGGTCATACTCACCCTCCATTGGCTTCCTGTTCACTGTCGGAAGAACCGACTGGAGTCGACGCTTCCGTGGCCACCTCATTGCCATCTTCCCCTTCTTCCTCTTCTTCCTTTCCCAAAATCTCGTTATCCCGCTTTTCCAGTTCCTGGCGGGCATGCGCACTGGATACAGACCAAAAAAGTGTCAACTCACAACGTAACCTGACGACCAGAAATCAATCCCGCTGGGGTGGAAAAACACTCACGCATCCTTCCGCTCCTTCAGAACCATCCTCCTCTCCTTTCTCAACTCTGTAGCCTTCTCTACACTCTCATCAACATGATCGCGGATCAACGCACTCTGCGACACACCCTCCTCAATCATAAACGATAACATGTTCAACCGATCCACAGTTCCGAGCCCCCAAAACCCGCGTTCAGCAGCCGCAACCAACCCGTCGATGACAGAATTCTGGGCTTCGGTCATTTTAGCTTGCGCGCGGGACCGGACGCTGACGGGGGGTGTACCGGACGGTGTGGCGGTGTTGGAGCGTGATCCGCCGCGGGACCGGCGGCCGCGGGGTTCTTCGCCGCCTTCAGGCATCCAATCGCCGTCGTCGTCTGTTCGGCGGCGTTTGGTTCGGGAGGGGTAGGTTCGGACCAGTTCGTCTTCGGATTCGTCCGCTTCCGCGGGAGAGTCGGAGGGGGTTTGATCGCTTTTTCCGTTGGTTTCGGGGAAAGGTGAAGATGGTGCGGTTCCGCCGTTTTGGGATTCAACGTCCACGTCCATTGCGTCCATTTCCATCGCAAGGCCGTTAACCGCTGCGGTGTGATCATCTCTCTCGCCTCCCAGTAACCTCGCCAGAATCCTCCATTTATTTGGCATCCGCTCTGCGGAAATCCAGTCCTTCACGATACCCGCAAGCGCAACTTCCCACGCCTTTAGTCTCCCTACATGCGGGGCACCCGTCCTCCCTCCCAACAAATTGGTGTACGATCCCCGCTGGGTTTCATAACCCGTCGCCCATCGACCGGGGTACCATTTCCACCATTGATCAACCGCAGCTCGTTCTTCCTCCGGTAAACTGTTGTAAATTTCCGTGCATCGGTCCGCTGCTGCCGCGGCGTCAGGGTTTGTTTCAAGATAATGGGAATCCGAGTCAGCTGTGCGGGGTATAGACGAGCCCGATGCACCCCCCGCCTCGATTTTTTTGCCCCACTCGCGACAACAGACTGCGATGAGGACTCCAAACGCCTCGCTCATCAGCACTGCTTTCGGGGCAGTATGGCGGTGAGCGAGGGCTTTCATAAAATCGTCGAGTGTGAATGGGTGAAGATTTAAAGCTTTCCTGCAAACCAGCATCTGAAAGTAAGTTTTTGGGCGAACAACCAGCACAGGAGCAGAAGGGTTTTGGCACAAGACGTTTACCCAAACGCAACCAAAAAATCGTAAACTTGCAACAAAACCGTGCGAAGCTCTTCCGGTATTTCGCCAAAATCGTATGTCGGAGTTGGCCAGTCTGGAACTGGATCTCCGCTGGGCAGCTTTGTTCGAGGTGGCGCAAGAGCATGCATTTCAGTGTCCTCCATAGGAAACACCAATTTCACTTTCGGAGCTCGGCCTACGTCAAAGCGGGAAAACGTTGGTATGAAGGTGGGAATAATCCTCTGGCGTACCCACAAAAACACGTACTTTTCCTCGGCCCCTTGTCCTTTCCTCTCCTATTCGGTTTTCGCGGCTCGGCGCCTTCCTCTTCCTCGACTACCTCCTTCTTTTTGTGTGATTTTGGTCGAGTACGTTGTTCATACAACTCCTGCACCTCGGGCGGTGGGGTAGTAGGCAAATTATATCGGCGGACCAAATCCGGCTGCAAGCGACGGTCAAAATGACCGGTAAGGTGAGAGGACTGACCTACATCCAAGTCAATTTCACCCAACATACCCGAATGATCCACGGCGCACCAACCCACACATCTTTAGATGCGACCTCTCTAATGAACTTCTTGAAGTTCTGCTTAGATAAGACTTGTCTATCCCTTTTCAAACCCGTAGCCGGAAGAGTGAAAATGACTCGTTGACCCCCATCATCGTCCGGATTGATCAATTCCAAATCGCGGTCCACCAACTGAACGCGAAACAAAGGTTCTCCCCCAGATCCATCAACGTCCATCGCCGAGCCATGCGAGACTCCGTTTGTTTCGACGGGACCAAGGACTTTTGCAGTCTGTGTCTCGTCTTCAATGTCTACGTACACGAATTCATTCGCGAAAATGTTGTCTTTGAAGAAGTCGTACAGGTCGTCCATGAGCTTATTCAACTTTTGAACGCCTGAGAGTTGGAGTGAGGAGATATTGCATTGATTCAGCTGCCATACAGGCGACAGAGCAAGGAACGAAATGCCCAACGAGTCAACCCACTGTAATGAATCATCTCCATTGCCGGCTTCTTCCAAACATCCGGAAACTTTTCCTCCACCCGTCTCCGCGCCTCTCTTTCTGAGTTGAGTGCCTCCTCAAATGTCAAATTCAGCTTTCCGCTCTTGGCGCAGGCAAAAATTCGCTTCCGGTAGAGGTTGTAACGGGCAAAGTAGTCTCTGGGATAAGGAGAGAGGGTGGTCATTAGCGGGTGCCATTCGCAAGTCTTCCAACGTTGAGATGATGCCACGACGACACCATCAACTCCGCAGTCCGCAGTTGGCATGCCGGGTCATGAGCATGCGTAGATCACCCAAAGCGGTTGTCGAAGTTCCAGCGAGTACCGGCAGCCTGCATAGTGCTACGCGAGTTCATCCTGGCGGTACCATCGATCCACAGTCACGTCGTCCTCTCGAAATGTGACATTGTCCATTTCCCAATGGCGGGTCTGTTTGGTCATAGTTGCGGACGGTCTAGCGCGGAATACTTACTCATAGTTTGCAAAGATCTCTCCGGTGAAGCGTATCTGGAAGACCTCCTGGTTCGGATCGGGGAAGTCTTCTTCTTTTGGGGGAGGGTCAATGTCGACGGGTCTCCGCTTATGCAAGGGCATTGTTCCCGTGTGTTTGTAGCAACAATGAAACGCGGTCGGAAATGAGAAAAAGGAGGAAAGGGTAAGGCGTTCACGGAAGGCGGAGAGGGCAAGGAGGGGTTATCGTTGACGTGTATAGAGCGAGTGTGTTGGGTGTCTATGGCTAGTTTTGATATTTTTGTGATTGTGCGCGTTGTTATGTTTTGCGTTGTGGTTGTTGCATGCGCAAGTTGGTTGGTTGGTTGAAGGAAACCGCGAAAAAGGGGCGAGGAAGCGAACGAGTCCAACAACTGAACCCAACTGCGCCACGCTGTCATTTACCCCCTCATGGTTACATGACTACAAGCACGCGGTATCCTCTCTCTTCCAACAGAATACTCCTCGTCTCAATCTGCCCATCCCTAGCAGTCTGCTGTCGGCATGCAATCCTCCTGCTGATACATAGTACGGGCCGACAACCGGGTATGGAAATAAACACTCGCTTTTGGTTCGCGAAAAGGGAGCACGCCCAATATTGCCGTATGCACCAATGATATGCCTGAAGCTGCAATACCCACTCTACCTATGAGCTCAACGAGATGGCTAATACTACTGAAACTAGCTGTTGAAACTACGTGGTTTTGACCAGCTACAAAGATGCATTCCAGTCCCGAATCATGTGTTGCCCTTCGAGCTGGTAGGGCCCAAATCTACAAACATGCTCTGACAACCAAATACTTAAACAGAATGCAGAAACAGAAACTTCTTTGACCACAAGATGCTGTCCACTGTCTGCAGTAACGTCCCTGTGTACTGTACATGATGGTCGCGCGTTGTCAATGGTCCTCATATGAGAGACGCGCTGGGACAAGGGGATACCTGGGTTCATTGTGCGCGCAGTTCAGTGTCTGCTCAGCCACATTCCTGGGATGCCATCCTCAAATTGGGAAGCGGGCGGCTGCTTATTCTGCTTTGACTTTCTCGCTCACTCTCCATCTTCCCCCCCTTCAAATCCGCGAGAAAAGAATCAAAATCCCACCCAGAAACTAGCTTTCGACGTAGCATCAACCCAAACACACCTTCAGCGACACTCTCTGAAAAAGGTATTCTCAAAAAATCGCGTCGATTGACCTCCTCATCACCAGCTCACCTTCCCATCACACCTCCCCCACACACCGCTGCCAACAAAGGAACATGGCTCCATCAGTCCTGGTTTTGGGCGGAGTCGGCTTCATTGGCCGCAACTTTGTCACATATCTCATCGAGAACAACCTGGCCGATAGTGTTCGCGTCGTAGACAAAGTGCTCCCCGCCACCGCCTACCTGTCAGAACGGCACAAGAAGGTCTTTGATGACAAGAGGGTGGAGTTTAGGCAGGCGAACATTGCCAACGCTTGTAAGTGAAATGGCGGGTGGTTCGTTTACTGTTGTTCGATTTGGTCTCTTTGTTGTCCGTCATCGGACAGCAGAAGGATGCCGAAAACCGTCGAACACGCGGTCCAAAGATGCTAATTCTGCTTGATTGAACTATTGGAAACATTAGCTGCTGCCGAAAAGGTCTTTAAAAAAGATGACGGAACCGGATTTGACTACGTGTTCAATCTCGCGGCAGAGACAAAATACGGTCAATCCGAGGAGGTATGTAGATTGTAGAATTTTCATTCGTACCACGCGGCTTTGTATCATTGACGTCCTTTTGCTTGTCGTAGGTGTACGACGAAAAGGTCTTCCAGCTGTCGGTTACTGTAGCAAAGGAGGCTGCAAAACACAATGTGAAGGTGTTTGTGGAGCTCAGTACCGCCCAAGTCTACGAGTCGGACAAAGTATGTGCCACAATTATAAATGGCGGCGATTCCTTTTGGAGATTTTAAATTGGTGGATTTGCCATATGTAGAAACCCTCGACGGAAGAGGGCAAATTGAAACCTTGGACTCTTTTGGCAAAGTACAAGCTTAAAGCAGAGGAGGAGCTCAAAAAGATTCCCGGGTACAGCACGCGATGTGGACATTAATATCAAAAGCGGCGCGATAACTCATGATCGGTTTGGAATCAGGTTGAACCTCATCATTGTCCGACCCGCCATCGTTTACGGGCCAAGTGATATTTATGGAATCAGTAAGTTTCAGCGTATCCGTCTTCTGTTCACTATCCATCTTCTGTTCACTACCCGTGTCTAAGCTGAGTGTTGGATTTACTTCCATTTCTAGCCCCTCGCCTCATCATTGGCGCAGTGTACCGGCAATTAAATGAGAAGATGGAGTTGTTGTGGACTAAGGACCTGAAGATTAACACCGTTCACGTCGAGGATGTGGTACGTTGATGGGTTCGCTGGCTCGCTTGAAACGTTCGGTCCCTGAAAAACCTGGCGTGCATTGGAATAGGCTCGCGCGCTGTGGCATATCGCCGCGACCAAAGAAGAGAAAGGTGGCCGAAGTGGACCCGTAAAGAGCCCAGAGATTTACAACCTTGCGGATCACGGCGCGACAGGTTTGTGCGACTTTGTTACCTCAACCAAATGAAGTGCATGCGAAACTAATGGCCACGGAATTTGACGTTCTGCAGACCAGGGTACTATCAACCAATACATTTCCAAAATCTTTGGCATTGAAACGGGTTTCCAGGGAACTGTGATCAGTCAGTTTGCCAAGGTATTGTTCAAACTGCTCAGCCAACCTTTCCTCGCGGTGGTACTAATTTTATGTCTGCTACAGCTCAACTTGGAGTCCATAACAGAGGATGTGAATGACAAGCATCTGCAACCTTGGTCGGAACTCTGCAAATCCGCTGGGTTGGCCCACACGCCCTTGACTCCATACCTGGATAAGGAGTTGCTTAAGGATAATGCCTTGAGTGTAGATGGAAGCAAGGTACGAAAAAACGTTCCACAGGTCTCCAATTGTCACGGTTGGCAATCTTGTCGTGTTTACACGTGGACTCCGATTTCAGATTGAAAAGGAGCTCGGATTCACCTACAACCACCCCGAAGTGACGGAGGCCTCGTTGAGGGCTGTTGTTGACGACTTTGTCGCGAACGGCAATTGGCCAACGGGAACGACAAAATAGGCGATGACGAGCCATGTCACCGTTCTGTGTTCCGAAGCGAAATGCCTTTTTTTGGCATGTGCGAGGATATGGGTGGGGTAGCTGTGTGTGTGTACGAACTTCATTACCTGAAAAAAAAGACTTGCGGGGGGGGTATACGATGCGTAGAGGGTTAGATTGCCGGTGAGCGAGGCTGTGGTTTGTGGGGAGGTGGAAAAGTGGAGTGTGGACGATACCAAATTGGCGGGGGAATGTATTCCGAGGTGGTCTGTACGGGTAGGGGTTTCCTTTCCTTTTTTACTTGTACCAACAGATTGTTGAAGCGGTTTTTTTGAATCTTTTGGTTGTCATATTGATTCTCATCTGCCTGCCGGCAACACCACACTTACTTCTCATGTCAACTTGCGACGGAATCCCCCACGTCACCAGGGACTTCTCCTTTATTCTCCCACAATGGGTCTTCAGGGTAGCCATGTGGGGTTTTGTAAATGATACGAGCCGGTACAGGTAAACAGGTAACGGAAGCGACGAGTCAACCGGCGGAATGAACAAATTTCTCTCCCTATGGCATGGCGCCGAGTTTGATGGGTTTGTCTCTGACGGAAACAGGTGCTGTGGAGGCGCGAGCTCTCTAGATAAATGCTCCCGCTGGCGTCGCGTCCCCCGAAATCCTTGCATTCGATCTTTGCCCACGTTTCTTTCGAACGCACGAAAAAAAACCCCCTTTTCGCACGTTCGTGGCGGGATCATGGATACCCTATCCAACACTGTGTTTCCGATAATTCCCATCTTATTCCCATCCGGCCATTTCGAAGCAGCTCCGACTCAAATTCCCTCATTCACCAGCACCTGCATCGGTTTCGGCGAATTGAATCACCCTGTGATATGTATGCTAACTGAGCTATTCTTACCCCTGCGCCACGTATGTCCGGAGTCCGCTTTTCGATTTGGATCAGGGGTGGCTTGCAATTTGATTCGAGTGTTCTTTCTCCCACACATAAAAAACGCGTCGCATTCCATGCCCCTTTCTTCAAACAACCCGTCAAAAAGTTTTTGTTTTAGGAAGCGAATACATTCATTTCCTATTCACTGTATCTAAACTCCTATTCAATACCTTACATCCCACGTAATGGCCGATTCCGTTGTTGCTGCTGAGATGGCCACCCTGCGTTCGCCCTTCACTTTAAAGTGCGGAAAGACGGTGCCAAATCGATTCGTCAAGGCTGCCCTGGTAAACAACAGTATTCTCCTGGTCGAAACCCAAAAAGTGAAACTAACAACCTTGCTCCAAATCCACAGACCGAAGGCCTCGCAGACCCCAACACCAACCTCCCCAACCGCACCCACCACGGCCTCTACGCCGCCTGGTCCAACGGCGGCGCCGGCATGGTCATCACAGGCAACGTCCAAATCGACGCCCGCTACCTCGAATGCCCGCGCAACGTCGTCATCGACCCGACAACCATCATGGGTCCCGACGAAGTCTCCACGCACAAACAGTGGGCAGCCGCATCGAAAGCGAACGGTCGCTCGCTCGGGATCGTCCAGTTGTCGCATGCGGGTCGGCAGGTGCCGATGAGTGTACGGTGGAGTGGGGGTGTCGCGGCGGGACCGCAGAGGTTGCAGGGAGTGTTTCAGAAGATGTTGTTTGGGAAGCCTAGGGTGTTGACGCAGGAGGAGATTGAGGCGTTGCCCGCGAGGTGGGCCGGTGCGGCCGAGAGGTGTAAGGAGTATGGGTGGGATGGCGTTGAGATTCACTCTGCCCATGGGTGAGTTTTCATGCATTCCACTACATAGTACACCAAACATTGACGCAGCACATCTAACCCTCATTACCTACTCCTTAGATACCTCCTCTCATCCATGCTGAACCCAAACTCCAACACCCGCGACGACAAATACGGCGCCTGCGCCGAAAACCGTCGCCGACTCCTCATCCAAGTCGTCCGCGCTGTCCGCCAACGCGTGGGACCAGACTTTATCGTCGGCGTGAAACTCAACTCGGCCGATTTCCAAAAGGGAGGGTTGACGGAGGAGGAATCGTTGGAGGTGTTGAAGGCGTTGGAGAAGGAGGCCGTGGATTTTGTTGAGTTGTCGGGCGGGAATTGTGAGTACTTTTCCTTTTCTTTTTGGCATTTCGTGCGGTACTATTGCCGTTCTTGGCCGACACAACACTAACAATCCCCCCTCTCTTTCACACACAGACGAAAACCCCTCCTTCCTCACCAAAACCCCCACAACCCGCGCCACCACCGTCGTCCGCGAAGCCTTCTTCCTCGAATTTGCCGCCCGCGCCCGCACCCACACCACCCTGCCCCTCATCGTCACCGGCGGCTTCCGCAGCCGGACCGCCATGGCCGCCGCCATCACGTCCAACGGTTGCGACTTTATCGGACTCGGTAGACCCTTGATTATGGAACCGGACCTTCCCCGCCGCATCTTGACGGACCCCGCTGTGAAGGGCGCCAAGGTGTATTCCTACGGCCCGCAAGTCGTGGTGAAGAATTTACCTACCTTTGTCGCGGGCGGGTTGGAGAGTACGTGGCACGGCATTCAGATGTCAAATGTTGGGGAGGGTAGAGGTGTGGATTACCACCAGGGCATCGTGAAACCATTGGTGTGGAATCTGTTTTACACGTATATCATGGATCCCAAGAAGAGTAGCGCGAGGGGACGGGGTATGAGGTTGTTGAGTGGGGAGCCGGCGGGCGTGGTTTTGACGGGGACGGGGGCGGTGTAGCAG
>JADGKA010000772.1:0-14650 GCA_027604605.1 Borealophlyctis nickersoniae
TTGCTTTTTGCTTATAAATGCTTTTGTTTCTGCGAACCTTTGTACATGCTTTTAATGAAACGTTTGCGTATCTGGATTGTACGCTTGATACACCAAATCGTCACTCTCGGCCTCAAGGTTTATCATGACGAAAGAGTGCTTCTTCTGCGTTTTATCTTGGATGTACTTCTTCAACTCTTTCTGATCCTTCTCAGCGGTAGCCAAAGTTCAAAAGTTTTTGAACATTAATTTTTGGAATCACGGTCGCGACAGATTTTGCGCAGTTATACCCGACCCCGAGAACGTTACCATTTGGCATATAGAAATCGAAACCCAGCGACGCCTTCCCGACAATTACTGGCGGCATTTGACAATATATATATTACAAGAAAAGTCATGCTCATATCATTTGAATTCAAACTCCAATGATGATTAGGCCCTGCACCCGGCGGACATTTTCGGGGCTGACTCCACCCAAAGTGTGGAATCCCCCTTACGCCGGACTATTCCCAGCTTTGATATCCTCCAAGGACATCATTTTCGGGTCATCAGACTGCCAATGCCCCAACACATCCCCCTTAAACTGCAACGCACCAAACTCGTTCCCGCTATTCAAAATATCCTCCTGCACAAGCATCGTGTGATTGCGCGTGGGATCCTCCACAGCCAGATCCGATACCGCTTCCACGGTTTCCGATTCCTGTGGGGATATCTCATCGATGTTCCTTGCTCCGCTATCTTTAGATGTAAGACCGGCGACGAGTTGTTGACACTCTTCCCCGATCGCAACGATGGACCGCCTTCTGTCCCTGTTCAGCGCCTCCTTGTTGCGCAGCTCTTGTTTGGCGAGAGCGTGTTCGCGTTTGAGTTCGGTGAGTTCGGATTCGAGTTCTTTGACGGACAAGCGTCGCGGGGGGCGTTCGGTTGCTTTGGAATTGACAGTGGACGTGAGCGATGTGGTGGAGGTACCCAAGGTGGCGGTAGGGGACGTGGTGTCGGACGTGTGGCGACCGAAAAAGTCGCGGACGACTGCTGCGCGCGTGGCGCCGGGACGGGTTGTGGTGGGGATCATGTGGGCGGAAAGGATGGGCGGGATGTCGGGGACGGACCCGCGGGTTTGCGAAGGCGTGGTGGTTGCGTCGGGCCCGCGCACGAGGTGGGCGGCAGTGCTACCGATGAGTTCTGGGTGGTTGGATGTGTCCAGGTTTTCCAAGGATGTTGCAAAGGGTGGCGGCACACGAAGGTCTGCTGCAGTAGTTTGCGTGGATTGAGGTTCTTGAGCTTCTTCCGAGGGCTCGGCAGGGGTTGGTGAAGGAGTAAGCGGTAGCTGGACCTCCGAACTCCCATCATCTCGCTCAGCATCAGCAGACCCTGTACCCTCCTCTGCTTCATTTCCCGCCGCATCTGTTTCGTTCCCTCCTTCCTCAACTTCCCCCTCCTCCTTTGATTTTCCCACTTCATCGCCCTTTGGGCCTCCTTCATCGACATGGCTTTCGGCCGACGCCGCGATTCCTTGATCGCCAGAATCTTTGACATGGGATACATTGTCCTTTATAATTTTCAGAGCCTGAACGCAGAAACGAAACTGAGAACCGCTATTTCGAGCAAACACGAACCCCGGCACCCCACATCAAGATACATCAATTTGGCACTGACAACTCACCTCAATTTGCTCCTCATACAGTCTTTCCCAGAACCGCTCCTTTGCCAGCGTGTTCCGCACTTCCCCCAACTTGTTCCGTTCCTGGGAGATTTCACGAGAGATGCGCGCGCTTCTCGTCGGAAGGATATTCATTGCTGCGACAGAGACACAACGGCGGCGCTTCGTGGGGTTGCTGGAAAGAACGAGAGTTTTGCGTGGAAAAAAGATCGTTTGTTGTCGTTGGGAGCCTGTTCCCACCTGATAATGTTTATAGATTGGGAGCTTACGTTAGAAGGTGGGTTCCCAGGGTCTCAGTCAAATGAACACTGATATCACACACAAGAAGGAACAGCTCAAGCACACGGTATCCGAACCAACGAAACGACGCGAAAGCAGGATGACATTGGAGGAGGTGGACCCAAGGAGGAGGACATGGGAGTGCGGTATGTTTACATTTGCGAGTGGTCTTTTGCACATTTTGATACACTTTACTGAATACGTTTAGTAGCCGGCAAGATTAAAACGAGTTTTAATCTTGCCTTCCCCCACGCTCCCGCGGGGCGCTCCTTCATAGATACCATTGGTTCAATTCCAATGTGGGGGAATACTTGAGTTACCGCTCAAAGGGGATACTACACCCCCCCTCACCCGAGCAAACACCTTCCTCACCTCCTTCAACCCTCCTATGTGGAAGAACGGCCATAAGGTCGCGACGACCGGGTCCCATCGCGTTGGCAGCAGTCTTGCCATGTCGACGTTGGGGTAAGAGGCAACGGCGAACTTGTTGCAAAACGGCGAATAATCTCCTCAATTCCTGGATTTATTGCAGCGATATATTGCAGCTGGCATCTTTGGGGATGACTGTAGGATATTAAATTAATTTATTAAATTAAAACAACATAGAACGTTCTTGCCGTGATCGAGAGTGGTAGCATTGCGTTTGTTGTTTGATAGGGCAGCCCACATCGCTGCACATGAATTACCTAAGTACCTACCTGACGAGCAGTTATTGTTTTGTTTCGAGTAGACACACGATTCGACCGGATCTAGGCGTGGAAGCCTTGGAAGCCCGATCATTGGCCATTGCCCAAAGTCGGAACAAGCCGACCCTCAACCAAGAGCACTTTCTCCCCTGCCCCCGACTAACGAAACTTCTACGCATTGCGGCGTTTGTTTAGCGTTTGTTTCTTCTTACCTTCGTAGCGAGATTTGTAGACGTAGAGCTAGTTCTGGAAGGAGCAGAAGGGTTTGAGAGAGTTAGTTTAGCGGGCAATAAAAAGAACGGTTGTTGTGTATGTACAGTAGAAAACCTAACGAGTGAATAGAATTAATTTCCAACACCATCGCATTGTCCACTTCAACGCCATTAGCAAGATCTTGGTGTTGTAGCAATGAACACTCCACCCGCTTCGGAGGCCAGGTTGATTCAAGCCGATATGGCGTGGGAGTACCCATTCCTGGAGAAGGTGGAGTTTGATTTCTGTATGGAAGTTGATATCGGAGTAATATCACTTGAGGGACCGGAGAGGGAGTTATTGCGCCGGGCAAACAGCAAGGCCGCCCAATTGGGGTATGATGATAAGGTCGCTAGAACCCGTGAGTTGATATCCTCCTGCTTTTTTCAACGGGCTATCACCAACATCCACGTCCAGGGGAGGAGTTGGCGCAGGGGCTGATTGCCCTTGGATGGAAGACTGACTGGGCGCACCTGCGCTATGCGGACGAGCAAGTCGTTGGGCGCAAGAGCGTCCTAGAGTGGCATGTCCATTTCATAACTCGCCCGTAAGTCTCGTTGCCCACCATTCAGACTTATCATCTTTCCTAAAGTCAATTGGCTTCTCTTTTCACAGGACATGGGCGCAAATCGCCCCCACGGGCGTTGCCCCGACTTCCTCTCCCTCCCCAACTCCCCCACCTCCTTCTACTGTTCCGCCTCCAACTGGTCCGCCGTTCCGTGAATTCACCTCAGGTGGTGATGTGCAAGCGGCGGTTGCAGCGCTGCGAGATGCTGCGGTAACGACAGGCCACACAGTTCTCCTTCATGGGACCGCCCGCCATTCCCTAGAGTCATTCGGGAACAATGGAATCTCACTCGCTTTCGTCCATCAGCGAAGCGAGCTCGCCGTCACAGGCGCCTTCTACGCAACTGACTCCATGCAATTTGTTCAGCACTGGATAAATATAAACGAGCAAATCGACGGCCACGCCATCCTCGTCTTCACCATTCCAAATTCCTGGTTGGACACCCTCAAGGTCCATCGGTTTGAAGAGGGGGACGAGTGGAGGCGGGTCAGTCCTATGTCGTCCTTGCGGTGCAGATTCACCATATTGATACGTCCCTCTCCCTTGTCTACAGTTCTGTCACGCAAATTTCCATGGACGCGCTAGCGCCCCTTCCGCACTTGAAAGATCCCAAGATGTTATCGTTGGACCTGTTTGCGCGTTCCGCACTCGGGTAGGAACAGAAAATCTCGCGCTTCCCTCTGCAACACCGCCCGATTCACATTTGATTGACAGAGAACCCAAGATGCTCTGGAGTTGCAGCCGTTTCGAGAGCGAGGAGGACGAGTAGTCTTCCAGCATGCGTTCCTACGACAGCCCATTCTTGATCAGCTCTACGAATACTGGACTGAGGTAAGATCCTATCGACAACATTGCTATAGCTTAACTCGTAAATTAAACCTTCATCGTTTCCCTTTGATCTCTCTAATAGACCCTACTCATCGGGTGAGTACGTCGGGCGAATACGTGGGGGAGAGCGGGGCGGGAAACGGCGGGAAGGTGGTGCCGGACGCCAAGCCAAAGGGAAGGGAGATGCGATGTGAAAGATGCGATGCCAGATGAAAGGTGCCGGGTGGGGATGCGAAGTGCGGGGTAAAAGTTAAACACATTCCAGTTAAGTGATGCTCAAAAGCATTGGACGAAACTGCAGTGGCAACAGCAGTTTCACTTAGGGATCCCTCTACCCCTGTGCCTCGCCATCTGCGAAAACAAATGCGGAAAGGAAAGAACAGGCTCATGGAAATGACAACCAACTGAGCAATAATACTTATCGTGTATGACTATGTCTGTATGTAGCACCTGCGAAGCAGCAGAAAGCGAAAGAAACATAGCAGAGAGCAGCGAAACACAAAGTTAGCTCTTGACTCAAAACTGAAAGGCTTCAGTGCGAACTCAAAATTCAAGAAATCACAATTGTGCTCACTGGACGACCAATATATATTCCCAGCAAGCGTTTGAGTAACATGAAAGAAGGGGGGATGTAGAAATGGGTAACTTTTGAATGGGGAACAAGAAAGAGAAACGATGGAAAGACAGGACTGCGCGCGCGAAGATCATTCGCTCAAGCGCTCAAGCATCCGGTATCCAGAAAGTCACTGCGCTTCCCCACCCGCCAGCGCCTGGGTGATTTGTCGTTTGATTCTATGTGTGAATTGATCTTTCATATTCCCCTCCCCCGAGGGCGTGTTTCCATTGCATTGGCAAGTTCTGTTTCAGAAAAAAGAAAAAGAACGACACTCCACCAAAAGACATGCAAAAGTCAATGCATGGAAATTTTACTGCCAACGATACACTCCCATCTGATACGCTTCTTTCCACCAAATGACATGCAAAAGTCAATGCATAAATTATACTGCCAACCATACACTCCAATCTGATACGTTTACTTTCGCACCGTTGACGCCTTCACAACGACTACATTCCCTCAAAGTTTCCTTCATGCCAAAACAAAGAATAAATATTAGTCTGCACAACTCAAAACACAGTCGTCCGTTAAAACCACACACCTGCCCACCCCCTTGAAACAAGGGGGTAAAACGCCTTCAACCCAACACAGTCCACACCGTAGTTAACTCTTCACTGAATTTCTCTCCCCTTTCCTTTCCCTCGACTCGCCTCACCCAACTCCACAGCCGGGGCGGCAGGCGGCGGTGGTGGGGTTATGTACGCTCTAGGTGACGCCCACGCGACCATCGCTAATCCCAAATACCAAGTTAGGATATCATCTGTAGGGCTGGGTAATGAAGGCTACGTACCTGGGGGATACTCCACCACAGGGCACGTTTGATGAGAGATCGGACCCGGGGGACGGTGGGGGATGATTGGGTACGGCTAAGAGGGGGACATGATCAATACTTGTTGCGGTGTGGGGTAAACAGAAGGCGGTGAAACGGTACCGATACGTAAGTGTAGTGAGGGGTGGCGTACCAGGGTACATGGATATTATCAGCTACAGGTTCCTACATAAAAACCGTCAGATTCATATTAAAGTAACCAAAAAGCGAAAGAAGAAAGAGTACGCACCAACCCCAACGTCGCAACCGCAATCCTCAAATGCCTATCCAAATCCGTCCTCAACCGCGGGTTCCCACACACCAACACCATCTGTCTCCATATATGACAGTACATTCTCCCCGTTTGTTGGTATTGGTATGTTAGGCGGTGGGCGTGGGCGGTTTGGGTCGTCATCTTTCATGCGTTTCGTTAGTCCACAGCAAACATACGTGACAAAAGTGGGCGACACACACTACGTACGATCCGAATCCGCTCACACATATGTCTCCGTGCAGATTCCACACGTTTCCACCGGTCCAACACTTCGGCTGCGCGTACACGTAAGGGGTCCGACACGGTTGCGGTGAAGGATTCGACCATTTGCGTTGTGATGTCAGCGTCCGGTTGCGGTGTTGGTGCGCGGGCGGCGATTTGCATGGATGTGAGGGTGGGAGGATGGTAGGGTATAAGGGCACGGTTCTGGGGTGTTGAGGACGCGGCGGCGGCGGCGGTCGGTTTTTTCGTTGTGGTGGTTGTCGTCGTTGGTGTGGGTGTCGGGGAAGATACGGATACCCTCATTTGATGGTCTGCATCTCCACACATATTCGTCAATACAAAAGATCTCACTTCAAAGACTGCACCCCACGCATCCTCACAAACTCACCTCCCTCAGCCGACACAGCAACACCCGCCCCGACCTCCACATCCACGCCCACACTCACACTCCCCATAACCACCCTCCTCACATCATCACCCGGTTTCCCCACACGCCCAACTGCAGCGGACCCCGATACCGCCGTATCCGGTTGTTGTTGCGGCATGCTTGGAGTCATTCGAAACGGAGCTGGAGTGGAGGAAATAAATGGACCACCCAAACAAGAAGTGTGGGGTGGTGGGTGTGTGCGTTGGGTATCCAGATGATCTTAAAAGAAGTGGTGTTTTGTGTTCATTGTTTGTTGGTCGTGTCAACATGTGGGAGTTACATACTTGTGGGTGTGCATTGTTTGAAATGAATGGAAGGTTGCATGTGGTCTTGGCGTCAACAACACCTCTAAAACATAACCCGGTATTGGGTGTCAACTGCATACGGCTAGTTCGCAACATCGCAACAACGATCTTTTTTATTTATACATGAATCGGGAAATCCAAAAAGAGAAGCCATCATTTACACACGAAAAAATACTTTGGTATCCCCTCCTTCAAAGCAAGAGATTATCTCAACCCAGCAACGCGTAAGCGCTCCTAACAATTTTTTACAACAAACCCGTGCAACACCAATGCAAACCGCACCAAAACTCCCAATCGCCACTTCCCGGGTTCCCAAGATCATTCGTCATCCACCTCATCTTCTCCAACCGCATCATCGTTCCGCCCAACCTCCTCATTCACAAGGAGCCCGTCTGTGGGCGCCTCGTCCACCGCCTCAGACTCCACAATCCTCCGTCCCGCCATCTGTGCCCGCATGGCAGGCGTAAGAATAGCCGCGCCCTTTTTGGCAACACCAATGGTTGGGATGTTGCGGTTGCGGGATACCATCCCGGTTGGGACGATTTGTTCAGGTTCTGGCTCTGTTTCTGGTTCCGGTTCCGGTTCCGGCTCTGGCGCAACGGAAGGTTCTTCTGCTGCGGGCTGTGCGGGTTGTGCCTCTGCGGCTTTGCGACGCCGCGCGGGCGCTTTCGGTGCAATCTTGGGACCCGCCTTGGGCTTCGCTGCGGCCCCTGCAGCAGACGGTGGCCGGATGCGACGGGGTGGGAGGTCGGGTGTAGGAGCAGGAATGCGACGGGGAACTGGTGCCGGCTGGGCAGCTTCAGGTTCTTTTTCTTTTTCTTGCTGTGTGCTTGGACCAGCGGCACTGGACGCAGCCTCTTCGGTAAGTGGTTCCTCCTCATCAGGGGGCAGGTTCAGCTTCGAAGGAGGCTCCGGCGTTGGTACTGGCTTGGCAATCTCGCTGCTGGGCGTGGCAGCCTTTCCATCTGGAAGATCCGCTTCCGTTTCATCTTCATCTTCGTCGTCTGCTGCTCTCCTTTGGCTCGCCGAGAGTTTCTCTCTCATCTGCTCTCGCACACTCGCATCTGGCGCGTCAAAACGAAGGTTACCACCCCCATAACCTCATGACTGATACGCTGATGGTATAGCACATTATCCACGTACCTGGAGTTTTCTTCGACATGAGGGCTTGGTTGACCCGTTTGGGATTGAGCCGTTCCTCTATATTAAATTTGGATTTCACATGTCGACGATTCATCACTCCGGGAAACATGAGTGCGATCATTCCAAAGTCCGTTCCAAAGTATGAAAGACCCTGCAGAGGCGACGCATAAGTGAGGATCGCCCCATATCCCATCACATCCAAGCAGCGCGAAGATCACGCACCTCATAGAACGTCTCTGTCTTCTCCGCCGTCCATCGAATCTTCTCACGTTTCTTGCGCGAGAATGACGCGCTTGTAAAGTAACGTAACGCCCCTTCATCCACCTGTTCCAAACTGTCCAGGTCGGCGTCCGGAGCTTCTTGCTCGATGATTAACGAACTTGGGTCAATTTGCATTTTCCCGTTGATCATGATGAGCTTTGGAACAAAGCGGCTGGGAATTTGTAAAGAGGTGGTTAAATTCCATGGTTGGTGTCGAGGAAGATTTTGCGTCCTAACCTGGGAGCAGGCGCGAGCGGCGCTTCATCTTCATCTGCGACCGTGCTTGGGGTGCCAGACCGACCATCGCCGGGTGTACCGGCCTTCACACTTGCTTCGCTTGCAACACTACCCTCCCGCTTTCTCTTCCTTCCCCTTGGTTTTTTTGGCTCCGCCCTTCGAGCCTCTTCTGTTTTGGATAGCTTTCCTTGCGAGAACGGCGATGAAATGAGTTCTGCAAGTGTCATCAACGTAACATCTTTCTCTTCTTCCTCTTCCTCATCGTCATGATCCCCATTGACGGAAACCGACTTTCTTCTCGAGACTGCTTGGTCAACCTCCATCGGCGTCGTAGTAGGGGCATTCACCGCAATAACCTGCAGTGAGGAGGATTAACGTCACAACCAACCTCCGTAACTTGGTCAAAAGTCTGGAACATACACGAGGCGGAGCCCTGGATCTTGGTATAGATCTTTCCGCAGGTTCAGGGGTCTGACATAACGAAATGAATCAGAGTCTTTTTGGAAATGGCAACAGGCCACAGGTCACAGGTCACTTACAGCCGATGCAGGTGAAGCGGTCGACTGTCGGGCTTGTGGTGCAGGTGAAGGGGTGGACTGTCGGGCTTGTGGTGCAGGTGTAGGGGTGGACTGTCGGGCTTGTGGTACCGCAGGAACGGCGAATTCAAACTGGACGTAGAACCAGTTAACAAATTGGAAAAAATCATTCCCGATACTGAGCTTATGCATACCTCCGCAGCGCCTTTCTCAGACATGGTGACGGAGGGTGGGCGCTGACTCACGGCCGGCGGAACATCGAGACGAGGTATCGACTCGCCAGACGGACCAGCATCATCCGCCTCTTCCATGTGTACGTCTTCATCATACGAAGGAGGGTCTTGCGAAGGAGGGTAGGGGGGAGGTGAAGCTCGAGGCGGTTGGGTAGCAGCTTGTTGCGTACTTTGTTGGGAAGAAGTGGAAGATTGTGTGGGAGCGATAAGGGTTGGAACCGTTTCGGGATTTGCCGCCCCGTTCTCCTGACTTTCAGCCGATTGCGTGGCAGGAACGGCGGGTGATTCTTCGGCAGGTGGTCCTTCGGCAGGCACCTGGGATGGCTGTTCGGGAGGTGTCGCATCCGGTGTGGGAGCGGTCACTGGCTGTGCTGCAGCTGGTGCCGAAGCTGAAGAACCACCTCCCCCTCCACTCGCAGCTGAAGCAGCACCCCGAGCCCTGGCCCGAGGTTTGATTTTGGGTCCTGGAGCAAACTTTGACGGGCCCTTATCTGTAAAGGGGAATACACATCAACAGAGCAGCGCGTTAACTTTCAAGTACTTTTTCGCACACGTTCGATGCAGCACATCCTCCCCCCGCATATAGTAGAGGAATTCGGCATACCCACCGACACGGGAGGAAGTGAGCTCCATTGATGCTTATACTGGCATTAACCAAGGAATTGCGTGTTAAGTGAGACTGATCGGATACACGAAGTTCCGCTTCACCGTGCACTTTTTGGGAAGGTGCAGTTGACCGAGTTGTCGTGAACGTTGGCCCTTGAGCAAGCTGGGGCTGGCTGTCGGTCGGATGGAGTACGTAGTGGTGAACAGACAGGGGTTGCAGGCTTCAGTTGTGGGTGCGGCGACGGGAGTGTGTGTGCGGGCGAGCGAAATGGAATTGTGAATGCGGAAAGTGAGTGAGCAGGAAGAAGGGTCCTATGAACCCCCCCCATTTGCTTGGATTTGGCAAATGGGTCACGTGATCTTCACATATAAATTCACTCTTTTGACATTGGGATTCCCAACTTCGGTCTCCTTCATTTAAAGTCGTCTGTCAATCACACTTTCCCACACTAGGTACTGCACAAGGAAATGTCCCCTGTCGTCATACCTTCAGACATATTCCCTATTATCGCCAGACACTGCCACCCCGTCGACGCTCGCAACTTACAAGTCCTAAACAAGGAAATTTCCTGTGTCATCACCACAAACGACCTCGTGTGGGGTGAAGGACGCTGGAGATGGAGTCAGAGTGACCGGAAGTGTTGGGAATGGGCGGCGGCCAAGGGTCATGTCGACGTGGTGAGGTGGTGTTTGGAATGGGGCGGCTTGAACCTGCCCGCTGTCGACTGTCACGCTTTAGGTGCGACGGCCTTAAACGGACACCTGGCTGTCGTCAAACTGTTGTTGGACAAAGGGTGGGACCTGCACACCCATGTCGGCTATGCCCTCTGTTACGCAGCAGGAAGGGGACACCTGGATATCGTCAAACTGTTGTTGTTGGCCAAAGGGGCGGACTTGCATGTCTATGGCGGCCACGCGCTCTGTCTGGCAGCGGGAGAGAGACACCTGGAGGTGGTCCGTCTGTTGTTGGAGAATGGGGCGGACGTGCATGCCCGCGGCGGCGAAGCTTTGAGTTCGGCGGCGGCAGAAGGACACCTGGAGTTGGTCAGTCTGTTGTTGGAGAAAGGTGCGGATGTGCATTCCCAAGGGGACGAAGCTTTGCATTCGGCGGCAGGATTTGGACACGTGGAGGTCGTCCGTCTGTTGCTGGAGAAGGGTGCGGATGTGCGAGGCCACAACGCTTTGTGTAGAGCTTTGTTCTTAGCGCCGGAAAATCGACTCGTGGATGTGGTTCGTTTGATGTTGGAGAACGGGGCGGACGTGCATGCTTGCGGAGATGTATATTTGGCGAGAGCGTTTGGGCATAAGGAACTGGTCAGTCTACTGATGGAGTACGGGGCGCGTATGCCGCAGACGCCTTGAAAACACTGCCCTCTCGCGCAAAATAAATGTGAAGAATGCTACCTAATGACCTATAAGCAACTGGATGATGGGAAGGAAAGATATGAGCCACCGCATCTCGGATTTTCGTTGCGGTTCGTGTTTGGGTTGCATGGTGCTATTCGTAGTGGTAGCTGGAAATGGCGGTCGGATGAAATCTTGGTCGGGTTTTTTTCTTTTTCAATGGTGGATAGTTTTTTCGCACAACCCAGAAGGACGACGGCAAAGCTTATCTGCGCCTTTCGGTTTCCAAGCAATGTTGGAATTCGCTTCTTTCCACGTACAGCAGAAAGAACACATTGCAAAAACGAAAACTGACTCCGGACGCAAGGACAGTTCGGTGACCGACCAGCCCACTCACTATTTGAAAGTATTTTGACATAGGAATTACCTAGATGCAATCAGATACGCTACGGCTTGCTCGCTATTACCTACAACGTCGCTGGCCCCCTCAAAGCCAGAAAACCAATATCCAATCCTGACTCTTAATGTCTTTCTAGTTTGACCCGACGTAGAGGTTTTACTCCGGCGTGCGTACATACAGGGATGGTGCGTTTGTTCTTGTTTGTTGGTTGGCAGCGGTCTTTGCTTGCTGGTTCGCGGTTTTGGTCGAAAAGGGCAAAAAAAAAGAACGTCCCACAAAATGCGGTTTGTGAGGGGACGACGTCGACGTCAATCCGACCCAACAGTCCAACCCACAATCGGAACAGCTCTTGCTTCTTCGTCGCTCCAGCGTTGCTTTTCCCCGTCGCTCGTCAAGGAGTAAAAGTAAAGATTAACTTCCCACACGAATACTGCCAGAAAAAATGCTCGAAAGTCGCCCGCCGAGAACGAGGTCGCGTTTAACCCCAAGCAGCTCAAGCAGTGGCGTCAGCCAGTTGCTGCATAGGTTTTCCCCAGGGTTTCCCAGCCCATTCTTTTTTCGCCTTTCTTCTCCCGCTTCTTTTGACATGTCCGACAACGCAGCCCGGGAGCGACCACCAGCAATGGCCACCCTTGTCACGGTGTGGAGGGCCTTTAAAAGGGATCGACCACCAGCTATGGCAGCAACCCCCTCTTCACTGTTCACCCTTGACACGGTGCGGAGGGCCTTTGAAAGGGCATGGCCTAAATATACAGAACAGATCCAATTCTTCTTCCGGGACGGAAACTTCTACCGGGAGCTCTCAAGTGCTACAGACGCACTTTGGATAGGTAAGGGGCAATGCCTATGTACGAACATACCTATGATGCATGAATCTGTCTTCCCTTTTCAGGAAATCCCAAAAAAAACAGCCTTGAATCTTACGTACTTCTTTCCGGAGATTTTCTGGTGAACCTGCCAGTCCTCGTGGACGCCTTCATCATCGACACAAGCCAAATAACCGTCCGCCCGCCCCCACCTTTTGCTCTTGATGAGGTGCTGCGTGGTTCCCACGACGAATACGTGAACGTCGTTCCCGTTCCCGCACCATTGCTCAAGAGTCCCCGCGTGAAATGGGAATTGCCCAAGTTGTTAAACAAACGCGACACCGCTGCGAGGAGGGCGGCGAAGCTGGAGGAATCCAAAGGGCTGCTGGAAAAGGCGAAGGAGGCGGTGCGCAAAGAAAATGGCAAAATATTTATTGCATTAGATGTGAAAACTTATTGGACAGATGTTGGTCAGTGTAACCGGCCTGAGGAGTTCATGAAAAGAGTTAATAAGTATTTCTTTCCCAGATTCCACAGATTGGTTTTTCGAGGTGGGATGGTGTCTATACGACCCAAATCGCCCCCACGACAGCATCTTGTGGCCAATGCATTTTATTATTGAGGAAAATATCAATAAGGGATTGTGAGTTTGGCGGCGCCGTCGCACCTCTATTCTTCAAAGGGGTTTGTCTCAAACCGAGTCTAATTTCAGCAACGTGGAAAATGACAAGTTTCTCTGGGAAAGTGAAGTGAAGCCCATGGCTGCGGTGGCTGCTTGTCTGCGTGCGGACTTGAGCATGCCAGGGGCGGTGCTGGTTGGCCATGGCCTGGATGATCACTTATCATTTCTCAGAAAAAGTTGTGGTGTGGGTCCATCAGATCTGCCTCAAGAACAATATGACACGGGAGACTTGGATCTGGCCCGTGGTGGGGACGCGGACGCAGAGATAACCAGCCTGAGTGAAATATGCTCGAAGTTTGGAGTAACAACGCCAGGGGTAAACAATGCTGGTGAGGGAGGAATTATGGATTTAGACAGCGGATTAGTCCTTTTTTTTAATTGCTGTTCCATATCCTCAGGCAACGCCGCGTACTACACGATTGCCGCTTTCCTTTTGCTGACCATGTTGTAAAATGGAGGCATCGAATGCCAACGAAAGTAGCG
The DNA here is from genome assembly GCA_027604605.1 of Borealophlyctis nickersoniae. NCBI lineage: Eukaryota > Fungi > Chytridiomycota > Chytridiomycetes > Rhizophlyctidales > Borealophlyctidaceae > Borealophlyctis > Borealophlyctis nickersoniae. Next base: position 13,636 of record JADGKA010000772.1, read on the forward strand.
ACTATGGGTGACTCCAAATCGTGGATAAGTATGTCGAAAGGGCTTTGCAAAAGAGGACAGGTCAAGTGAACGTGATTTCTAGGGCAGTCATTCGTGGCGGGGTAAAAGCAGGAATTTGCACTTCTTCGAATTGTAATGTAATTGGCACAATAGCATGAAACCTGAATCTAGTACATCTGTCCTCGAGCATCCAAAAAGTCCGATCCGACGCATGCTATCGAAGTACCCATTTCGAAGTTGAAACTGCTGATGCATATGTATTTGATTTGGTGCATTACATACAGCAGTCGCCCCTAAGTGGGCTCCCCGGGGAATCACTCGAACCCGGAACCTACCTACGCCAATCCATCGCACCACTCTAACCACTGGACCAGTTACGAAGGAGCCTGGTTTACTGCAACCGCAACTGGAACCTTGATATATGTTCAGGCATCCATTCTGCACGAACAAAGCTTCTCGTCTCAAACAAACCCAAAAATAACAGAAGATGCGCTCTGGGAGAAAAAATGGGAATGAAGATGGGGTCGCATCAAAATAATATATTATTTAATTGTAAGATTTTTTAAAGAAAAGCCGCCGACTCTATCCCCCCGCCTCACAAAATAAAAAAAAAAACCACGAAAAATGAAAGAAACCATTCACAGTCCATTAACTCCACGCCCGCTCGTATTGCCCGTTTTTCACCGCGTTGTTTAATCAGAACTCAACCCATTCGAAAACGAAAGTGCCAAATCAGCAGCCCAGCAACGGCACCCAATATAAAGACCGACACGATGGAGGCGGCGCGGCAACATGTTCGCCATATGGTTGGTTTGCGGATGTAAAAGGAGCCGACGTACCAGAGAGGGAAGAGGATGAAGCCTAAGGTGTGAAAAAATGAAAACCGTGTGTGAGTTTAACAAGTGAGGTGGGAGGGGAAACATAATCACGAGGTGGCGACTAAAGTATGACACAGGCGTATGTGGACCTACTCTAGGACGCGCTAGTCTAAGACCCTACTCTAGGACGCGGGAGG
>JADGKA010000773.1:0-14623 GCA_027604605.1 Borealophlyctis nickersoniae
TAACAGCGCAAGCGCGCAAGAACCTACCGTTTGGGTATGGAAGTGCCGGAGGGCGGTTTGTGGTGGAGGAGGTTGGGGAGGTGGATGATGATGAGGAGGAGGTTGGGGAGTATCAGGTGTTGAGGGTTGCGGAGCGGGTTGGGGAGGGTGTGTGGAGTACGTTGGATGAGTATTGGGTGAAGAGGTTTTCATAGAATATGGACTACGTTTTTTAGATGTACTCTAATTGAAACTGAAAATATTATTCTGAATGGCCTGGAAAATGATGGTGGGTTTGCGAATATTCAGTAACATCCCGCACCCTTTCTCCCGGTCTAACCAACCCAAAACCCCCCAACCTCCACCGCAACCTCCGTATGCCCCACCCGACTCTCCCCACCTTGTTCCCTACCATCATTCCTCTCCCGGACCGCTGTTCTCCACCATTACGCTTATTCGTCCGACAGGACGGCGCAATGTGACCTTGCACCCCGCATTTGTGGCAGGTACGTGTTTCCCGCTTTTGCGGGTACGGATCATTGTTGGGTCGATGGGTGCGTCCATGTCGTGTCGGTCCAGTGCGGGATCTAGTGGTGGGGAGGGGTAAAGACGAACGGGACGAGACTTTGGTGGGGTTGGAGTTGGGGTTGTCAGGTGGTGGCGAGAGCGAATTCACCGACATTTGTTCCATCTTCAAACGTTTGACAAGCAGATCCGTGAACGTTGGCCAGATCACGTCCGTAAGTTGAGACGCAACCAAGTGCAATGACGTTGGGAAGGTCATGAGGGTCTTTCTGACCATCCATTCCCCGTTCACGACATCTTTGAGCCCATAGTACTTCATTCGATTGACAATGTTGGACAGCCGTTGGTTGTATTCGCCGACCGTCTTGAAATCGCTGTAGCGGAGGTGGCTCCAATCATCTACGGCTAGCATGGCCATCTTTGCCTTTTGATAGTTGTAAAACGTCCGGAACATTTTCCAGATGTGGGCCGGGTTACGGTGAGCAAAGTGTAGGAGCGCATCATCTGATAGGTGTTGTGCGATGATCATACGAGCTCTGGCGGCTCTGGCGGCCACGGCCTTGTCGGTGGTGGCGTGGTCGAAGGTGGGGTCGATGGCGAAGGCGAGGCCTTCTGACTCAAGTTGAGATTCCATGTTGTATCTCCACTGCAGTAAGTTGGACCCATCGGACTGCAGCAGCGGGAACAGGGGGTACGAGTCGTTCTCCACTGATAATGGGAGACGTTTACCTCGTTCACGATTTTGGTCCATGGGCGGAACTCCATTTAGGCTGTCGTAATACCCCGCTATAGCCGCCCAGATGCGGGCCGGGTTCTTTTCATTGCGTAGGAAGCAGTCAAAGATGGTAGGTGGTAAATCAAAGATGTCGGCTGTCAAGTGTCGAAAGATCAGTATGCAAGCTTTGGCTGCTTGGGCGGTGTCGGAGCCGACAACAAAGGATGGATTGTTGGTGGATTGGAACATCCCGACGTAATCGAGAGGGCACATCATGGACGATTTCCAATCCAGGTAGTTGGAGCCATCGGTTTTCAAGGGCGGAAAACGGAGGTTGCGGACAAAGGCGGGGTCGGCGGTTGATGCGTTGCTGGCAGCAGGCACGGAGGTAGCTCTGGTGTTGCGTTGCATGGTACAGTAAGTGTTGCACGAATCAAAATGGGATGATTGAGCAGAGACGAATGATGAACCCGATCAACGCCTAAAAGGCCTCGGCATAACAATTGTACGAGGCGCTACTTTTAGGTTATGCCCAACAAACAGCGTGGTTGGGGACAAAGATGAAGGCTCGGCAGGGGGAAGCGGAGGAGAAGATCCTGTAAAGAGCCGCTCGAGGAGTTAGATACCTATTGACTTGTTTTAATCCGATGGGAGACCTGGCGTATGCAGCCGAATGAAAGGTGGTGGGAGAGGGTGGCGTAACTTTGTTCTGGGAAGATTGGCCAAAGGACAGGATTGCATAAATAATAGTGGAGCCAACTGACGAAAATATGCCATCACTCTATGTATGCGTGTACATAGAGTGTTGGGAACCACTGGAACCATCGATGAAAGCCCAAGAGCCAACGCAACTACGCAAACGCAAACGCGAGGCTCGAAGAGTGTTCAACAAGGTTCCCACAACTTCCTCCACCGCTCCCCGTCAAAAATATAAGTAACAAGCTGCAAACTCCCACCCCACACTCCCTCCCCTCAAGAAGTCCGCACCGACCACGGCGCGATGTACGGTACAGTAGCATGGGTCAACACTCACAGATGTTGGCAGATGCGACGGACAATGATCACACGACAGGTCGGCAAACGAGCATTCCGACAGTGGATTGACAACACACGCCAAAGAGATTCGCTGTTGTGGAAGAGTCAATTGGACAGGTTCGTCCCACGTACGTCCGGGTTCGGCAGTTGAAATGCGATGTGGGAACAGGCGGGAGTCACATGGACGGTCACGTTCAACGTATGGGCAGAGTTGAAAGGAACGACCACCTGAGGACATGCGAGGTTTGGGTTTTTCGTGGTTTTTCGTTTCAAACATCACAACTGGGGAACAGAGACAATTTTACTAGCTTCTTTATTCATATTTACACACAAGGTTCAGAAACCCGTTTTCTATGGGGTATATGTATACACTGCTAGAGCAGAAATAGCCGCCACAGCCGAGAAGGCCAAGCATAAGGCCATCATCGCCCGCCCGCCCTGAATCCATCCCCATCAATTAAGAGAGTTTCCACCCGCCCGGATGCACCGGCGAAATCGCAGCGGAAAACGGAGGTGACGCCGGTCGCGACCGGTTTCTGATATTGATATTGTAGGATGTGGTAGGCGGTGATGATCCGCCGTATGATGATGAGGATGAGGAAGTTGATGATGGGGAAGGAGTGCGGGTATGAGAGGAGAAGGAAGGGTAGGATGTGTAGGCGGAAGTAGACATGGGAGAGGTAAAGTCTACTGAAGCGTTTGATTGAACGGACGATCGTCGTCGTTCGAGAGGGTCATGGAAAGGTAATGACGAGCAGCCAGTTACTGCACGGCGGTCGCGATCTTGGCAGGCGCTAGAGCAGTAGAGTGCGTTCTGGAGAAAGAAGGAATGGATTCGTTAATTCTTGACACTTTTGTTGACAGGACGGTGAAGCCATTGATGCTTACGTCTTTTGTGTGTTGGCCGCAGCCTGCCATGCACCAATCGAGATCGAGTCCAAAGTCCATTGTTGGTTGGGATGGAGAGGTTTTGTTGACAACGGTAGGTATGTTGAGGTAGGTTTGCGTGCGCAAGGTGAGATCCAGCGTAAAGGCAAAGGGGGTGGCGGAAGTGCTCGCTAGATCGGAAGTTGTTTTAGATCTGATCAAAAGGTGCGGAAGGGTTGGAGGGGTGTCCTGTATTTATATTGGGCAGGGGAAAAAGGGAGATGCGATAGCCATTTACCGGTATTATTCCATCATCATCTCCCTCTTACCCGCTCCCGGGTGCATGATTTGGATTGGCCATCCGGTTGCGTTGACCAACGAGACCACCCACACCACATTGCACATCACGCACCCCCTCAGCAGCATCCAGCATTCAGCATCCAAATCCAACCAACCAATCCATCCGTCACCTGGCCCATTTCCTTGCCCTTGTCTCGCCTTGCGTCCTTCCTTCCTTTGACGCGCTTCCTGCCCGTTCCGAGTGAGGCTCATATTGCTCACGCGCAGCCACACCAGCCTCAATCAGCCAGAAACGTGTCGGATCAGCCCACGTTGCCCAGAAATCTGTGAATAAGGAATGGCGAATCCGCTTATGTAAGACTGTAATCTAAACGTCATGCATCACACTCCACCCCCCCAAAATCCCTCCAAGGTCCCAAGGGCAAGCAAAGGAAAAAGGAAGACTCAAACGTGGCGTAAGAAACGTGCCCATTGTTGGCATTGCATTTACGGCGGCCATCGCGTAATGGCAAACAAGTTGCGAAATCAAACCCGTCTGCTGCATTGATTATGATTCACAGATTCACGAGTTATCTTGTCGGAATGCATCTGAAACAGAAAGCACGGCAGCGGCCTCCAATAATCTTGTCCCCCGATGTCTCTCCCCCGGTCAACCCGAGTCGAGACAAAAGGTTCATCGAGGCGTTGTGTCTTTGCCAGCCTCAACACCGCCCCACCCCAAAATCTCGACTGCCGGATTGGGGCAGCCACGACTACGCCCAACTAACGCCCAATCCGCGAACCACTCGAACCACATTTGCAGAGGACAACCTTCCAGAAACCGGGATCAGGAATGCGGCTGCCCGTGGGCTGGTTGGTGGGCTGGTTGGTCCGGTTGGTTGATCCGGTTGGTGGACTGGACAGGCCCCAGAATGGCTTGCAACATAAACTCCTGCTCAAAGGGGCCAAGCTCGGTGCCCAAGTCCCTCCTCGACCACACATCGTCGCACGTTCCGCCGCTGATGCCAAAGGGGCCTGCCGGAGGCACTCCCTTACTTACCTTACTTACCAAGTGCATTGGTACCTAGATAAATACTTACGTAACTTCCTCTGGAAGGCAAAGAGTGAGCAATGGGTGAGGGACATTGGAGACCGAGGCAGGTAGCACGCTCACACGCGCAGGCAGGCTGTGCGAACGAGGCTGGCTCAATGCACCCCTGGCATGCCGCAACCGCCTGCATGAATTAGGATGTGCGGGATTTGAACCACGCATAATTGGTCGCCATGGCACCACCATCCCAGTTTGTGTCTTCCCATATAGCGAGAGACGGGAACCAGTCAAACCTCGTCTCCGTCATGATTATGAGCGCACTCAGCAGGTGCCTAAACGGTGGGTGCGTTGCGCCCGCGTTGCGCCCGCGTTGCGCCGCGTTGCGGTTGCAAAACCGGTGGACGGGTAATGTGAATGGAACACGACTCGATCGAGTGCACTTCTATCCGCGCATGCCTACGCCCGAAGGAGCAGAAATCGTACACATTCAGAACAATAAAGTGCAAACCACAAACCTTCCCCAAGCATCACCGTTCACTCCACATAATGAATGTCAACCGGTAAGGATGATGGCATAGTCCGACCATCTCACTATACTTATCCCCACACAGATTTCGCATGAGATATTTTGGCATGAATTGTGATGTGGCAGCGGCGACTGCATTTGGGCCCTTGCTGGGGCTGGGAAATGGGAGAATGAATCATCAGGGATGTTGGAAGCCAGGCGTGGAGGAAGAAGGGTTTATTTAGTCACTGACTTCTGTCAAAGGCAACAGCAACGACAAAAGCTACCACCACAAACATCTGATAGGAGCATGACCAGACGACCTGGCGCAACTCGATCCTGGTCTACCCAACGCGACCGTGGGGAAGATCGGTCCGAGCCGCAGCGAGTCGAAAGAAGAGGCCAAACACGATCGAACTAAAGAGCTATCAAGTAGAAAACGTCAGCACCGCACAGAAAGCAGCACTTAATGCGACGGAATTATTTACTTCAAAGCAGCAGACTTGGGTATACATGCGAATGCGAGTGCATCGCCGAGAAGACCGTTCGGAACGAAGTCGGGTGCGCAGGCGCGACCAAGATCGGACCGTCGGAGATTCGGACGAAGCAGAGGAACCTAAAACAGCTGGCTATGTACAGATGCCCCAACCGCATCATAACAATGGCGGATCATCCTCGGCCAACCACCGATCCCACGCGGCCCTGTGTTCATCGGTCACCTCAAACCCCTCCCCCCGATTCCCATCCTCAGAGTCATCATCACCTCCATCCCATCCCCATTCGTCCCATCCCCATTCGTTATCCACCTCATCATCCAACCCCAGCTCAGCAAAAGCTTCATCAATGTCCCGATCCAACGCCTCGTCATCCGATGTAGCAGTCCCGGTGTCAGCGTCATCCGCCTCCTCTGGGGGAGGAGTTCCAGGCGACAAAGGACAATCGGGCGTATACGGATCATAAAAATCGTCGTCATCCGCAAAACAGGACGAGAAGGTTTGCAAACCGTAATATTCCAACAACTCGTGATAACGCGCGGGTGAAATGTCTGGAATCGGGTCTGGAATGCGCCTGAATCCGTATGCCCGGCAGGGATACGGGACAGCCGGTGCCATCGCCGGAGCGATAGTTGATAGCAGGGTATCGAGCGGATTTTCCTGGGGGTTGTCGGCGGCAGCTACTGACGGATCGGTTCGAGTGCTGGATTCCGTGTTGGAGCTGGGTTCGGTGTTGGAGCTGGAATTGGTCTTGGAGGTGTTGGAGCGGGCGTCGGGTCGCAGGGGCCGGTAGCGGTCAGCTCGAGGTTGTTGCAGACGGCGGTCCCGATTCCAATTCTGGTTGTTCCAGTTCTGGTTGCGCCTCTGGCTACGTTTCTTCCCGACACGTCTTTCTCCGGCCGAAAACGCAAACGGGTCGAAAGGCTGGTTTCGGCGGAGGCGTGTAGTAAGAAGGCGGGGTGCGGATTTCTGTTGACAGGTGTAGTTGGATGTGCGCTTCTTTAGCTTGTAACTGTTTGCATCAAAGCTATCGTTGACGTTGAGTCCGTGCTTGAAGTAGGGGCGACCTTGCCGCATCCATGGAGGGACAACCATACCACTGTTCCAAGTTCGTTGGGCAGCGAGGCTATTCCTACCATAGTCGGCAGGGCTGTAGTGATCGTATCTGGGACGGGAAGTCCAGCGATTGTGATGTTGGCGTCTTCGGGAAAGCATGGCGAGTGGTGTTGTGCGAGGAATTGCGTGAGGGTGATTGCCGTTATTTATTGAGCAGTGTTTTGAGAGGGTGTGGGGGGGTGGTTGTTGTTGTTGACGGGTGTATTTGCGTGTGTTGTTGTTGTAGAGTTGCAGCACCATTCTCGGATGTGGGAAAATCTGACAATGGAAACGCGAAAAGTGACGGGGGGGCGTCAATTTGAGACCCCCTTTTATATTGGGACCGGCGGCACAGTCGACCAGCCACTTCAGGGTCACACGGGGGCTGGCATTATCCAGATGACGACCAAATTTCCGGTTGCCATGACATCTATTGTCCTGTTGTGCGACAACGGCTGCGCATTGAGACCCTCAATGCTCGTTTACGGAACCAGCTGCTTGGACGGTCCAGCATCATTGAGAGCCAGCTTCGACGCGTAGCTCCCTGCCTTCGCTGAAGCAACAGCAACCATAATGTACTGGCTCCTGCCATCAGCTGATCCGCTGTTCATGGTTGATTTTGGAATATTTGGCCCAGCTGGGACGCTTCCCATTGAACCAAAAACAGGCAAAGATGCAAAGATGGGACGCATCCCAGAAATCTGAGGCAAAGGTGGTGTTGCTTATTTACATAATAATATTGTACATTGTTCTTGGGGCAAAACTCCTGCTGAATATCGTGGTCGGGGTGGTGGGCGCCGTGAGGCGACGAGGATACGGGAGCCATTCCCGCTGTACAAGTCCACCCACTCAGATGTCCCCTTTCATCCAACTCGCCACGCTCCCAAACCACCGGTCGAAAAGCAGATGAATCAGCACCATCCCTACATTCGCCATCTCTCCGCCCCTGTAATGATCAATCCCCGCTGGTTTATTCCTTGTTGCGATGGCTGAATGCGCTTCTTCCCGACCCGGCAAAGATTCTTCACTACCAGCCGCGGTGCCAACAAGCATTGAATTTCCGGCCTGCACCACAGGCGATGGAGAAACCGTGCCCATCCTCCCAACGTCTCCAAAAAGCCTTCTCTTGGTCGAACAACTCGCAACTCTGCTGGCGCTCGTAAGGTCGCCCTTCATAGGAGTGAAGAATACGTCGTCATCCTCACTTTCGGGCTCGGCGACCTCCGGAGATGAGAGTTTCCGCAGATGTGGGCCACTGATGTCCCTGGCGTCGCCAGTGCGTTCCGATCCCACATCCTTTTCGTGCCATGTAGACGTGAGCAGATCCATGAGGGACCTACTCGAGTAGACAGGTCTGGGCGACGGATTTGGTTCAGCGGCAGATGCAAATGTTTTGCGACGATCCTCCTTAACGCCGCCATTTACGCAACGGAGTCTATTTAACTCATTCGAAAGCGTTCTCTTTTCCGAGTGATGACGTGACGATGCGACCAGACCCAAATCCCCCTCCCTAACTCCTTCCGCAAAAAGTCCTTTTGTCGGGGAAGGAGTACCCCGCCTTGCGCCTGAAACTCTGTCAAAAATAAGAGCGCCCTCTGGGGAGCCAAACCCTCCCATCCTGTCATCATGTTTTACCGTCTTCAACCACGCCATTCCCTGCCCAGACAATGACGACTTCTCGCTCGTGTCAAGAAATGGATTGTCTTCCTCCACCCTTCTTCCCACCGGCGACCACAAAGACCCTCTCGATATATTGTCAAAATCTGACTTTGGGCTTGTCGAAGATGGACTGCCTCCAATAGCGGCCATTTCCGTTGTAAGGGCGGAGCATTTGTTCCGCTCCTCCTCCAGCTGGGCCATGAGCTCCTCAACATGCGAGCATTGCTTCCCGTATGCATCGCGCAATTGCTCGTACTCGACTGCTTGACTTTGGAGATCGTTGCAGCGTGACTCAACGTCCTCCAGTGTACGCAATGCATGTTCGAGTCTTTTTTCAGCTGTTTCTTTTGCCGCAGTAAGTCGATCAACTTCTTCTTCCAACTGAAAAATCTTCTTCCTTAATTCCTGGATGAGATCCATATCACACCCTTCATTCGCCCATCTTTCTCTGTCGTTCTCTCGCCGCTGCTTTCGCTCCTTTCTCCTCTCCCGCTCCAAAGTCTCCAGTCGTTCCAATGTTTTTTGGAGCTCCGCTCGTGCTTCATCGGCATCCCTCTCCAAAGCAGCCACTTTTTTGGCGTGAGAGTTAGTCGCTTCGCGCAGCGCGGAAGACGAAGCAACCAATTGAGTTTCGAGATCATGATTTGCTCTCTCCAAATTCAAAATATATTCGATTGTGTCGGAACGGCTGGTTGATGGAGGGGTTAAGGAGCGGCGTGGTCGAGGTTTGCGGTGAAGGAAGGGCAATTGGGAAGCCGGAGACAAAGGGCTCGTGAAACATGCGCGGGGAGGGGAAACTAGCGTACGGGAGAGCGTCGGTAAAGGAAGACTCGCATCATTCAATGTTTCTGCACTGGTTGATGCCTCTTTAACGAGAACTGGTTTAGCTCTTAACATGGCATCTGCTTGGAAGTGGACTTCTGCTACCTACCTCCAGATTGCTTCGAGAGAAGCGCTTGATATGCTGCCTCAAGAGCTTTGTTCTTCTCCAGTAAATGCTGCCCTATCTGCGCTGCTGTAACGATATCTGCAGACGGATAAGGACCCAAACACCGAGCTGGAAACGAGACCGCATACGCACCCCGCTCTCTGTCTTTCAGCAGGCCAAGTGTTTCCTTCAGCTTTGTTGCCAGCTCTTCCACAGATGCATCCTTGTCCGACTCTCCCACACCCCCGTCAAGCATATTGATCACTGGCGGACAATTTTCCAGATGCGCAAAAAGTTGAAGCTGACGTTCTCAGACTAGTGTAGACAAACGCGAGTGTAACGGGCAGCGGACAGACGGCTACTTATACTGGTGGCACCTATTGGATGTGGCAGGAAAGAAAGCCAGAAAACAAAACCCCAAGCACCTCAGGAAATGCAACGCGTCTGAGAACCGCGCCTCTTCATTCAGCCTCGTCGGTCCGGTCCTCGCGATCCCCAACTCATTTCGCAATGTTGAGCGCGACAATAGCCAAATTGTTGGCGCTAGGGTACTTCGCCCGCTTTACGTGAAGGAAAGGACCTTCTTATTGTTCCTAACCGGCTGCTGTTCAGCGTTCTATTCCATGTTATTTATTCCTGGTCTATATTCGATATTTACTTTCGTTCTCCTTTGGTCCATGGCATGACACCCGTTTTGCCACCGCTGCAAGCTCCAGCAAGGCGGGTGGTTCTGTTCGTTGGTGAGCACGATGGAACAGCCTGTTGTGCCTTAATTGATACGCCCGGGAAGAGCCTGATGTATTCATCGAACAGCCGACGGTCTACGAGCGGACAGATTATTTGAGAATCGGCTGGAACGTAGCCCCTTTCTGCGGAACGTTGTGCTCACCGAAGGAAGCTGGGGAATCTCTCACACACGGGTTCCAACGGAGTCACGGCCAGGTCATGTGGCAATTATAGCTGGTTTCTACGAGGACGTTAGCGCCGTTACCAAGGGTATTTCCCGTGGTTGTTTCATGGACGGTTTGGCGCCCAAGCCGGAGCGGGTGCATTTTGTCGACAGTCTAATGGCCATTGCTTAGGATGGAAGGCAAATCCAGTCAATTTTGATTCGGTTTTCAACCAGAGTGTGAAGACTTGGTCTTTTGGATCGCCAGATATATTGCCGATGTTTGCTCACGGAGCGTCCGATCCGAGCAAAGTGGATATGTTTATGTATCCACCGGAGAGCGAAGATTATGCTGAAGGTATATCTATTAAGGCGACTCGAGAGGATTGTTTCGCTTTCAACGTTCGCTCAACTCGACATAGATGCAAGCCAGCTGGACACCTGGGTTTTTGAGAAATTCGAACAGCTGCTGGCTAGAGCCGCAACGGACAGTCACCTCAAGAAGCAGCTACATAGCGATGGGGTCGTTTTCTTCTTGCAGTGCGTATCAGACAAGGAATTTCCTTCTTGTGAATGTGACAAATATAAGCCTGGTAGCAAAATAAATGATACATTGCCGTTTCTCTTGCTTCATGCGGTAGTTTGCTGGGACTGGACACCAACGGACATGCCTACCGTCCACATTCTAAAGAGTACATATATGCACATCCCCACCCACCCAAACTCAAAAAGATGTACTAATCGGTGGCATGTATTCAGGTACCTCAATAACATCAAATTGGTTGATGGGGGAATTGCCAAGGTTGTCAGCTCTCTGAACAAGTTTTACAACAACGATGGAGCTACTGCCTTCATCGTGACTGCAGATCATGGAATGAGCAATCGGGGTGATTATCGGGACGTATTTACGCCGTCAGGAGTAGTATGGCGATTGAATTTCCGACCACTCTTTTGGAAGGCAACCACGGAGACGGGCACCCGGACAATACGGAAACTCCATTGATAGCATGGGGCGCCGGATTGGCGAAACCCGTTACAACTACTTCATCAAATGATCCTTTGTCGCTATCTTGGAATCTGGCAGATGTTCAACGTTCTGACGTCAATCAAGCCGACATTGCCCCTTTGATGGTACGCTTGCAACGGTACCGCCCTTCATGCAATAAATCTCTTTGCTCACATACCCTTCCTTGTTCTTAGTCTACTTTAATTGGGATCCCGTATCCAATGAACTCTGTCGGGGTTTTACCATTGTCCTACCTGTCTGCATCAGACCATTACAAAGCCCTAGCGGTTTTCGGCAATGCAAAGCAGATTCTTGCGCAATATTTAGTCAAAGCCGAGGCCAAGCGCCGAACGGAACCGTTCTTCAAACCTTTTGCTCCTCTCGTTAACCATGCCAGACTCGTTGCTGAGATTGAAAAGCGTATTGATGAAGAACGTATCGAGGAGGCTGAGAGACTGAGCTTGGTGCTGATTCGTAAATGCTTGGATGGGTTGAGATACTACCAAACGTAAATACGGGGATGCTCTGCGCGTCTTTGGTTTACGGCGATCTTCGCTGACATCCTCGCCATTCCTAGCTACGACTGGCTTTTCCTTCGAACCATAATCTCCGTCGGGTACATAGGTTGGATTGTGTACAGTACCATCTTCATTCTTAAGGCATATGCTGGGTCCCGTGAAGACGCCTCCAGATTCTCCATTTCATCGGCATCGGCATCGGTAATCGTCCCTGTGCAATGCATTTTTCACTTCCCTGCAGTCTAATATGATTGCAAAGGTGTACGTATTGGCGGGCGCTGCAATGTTGAGCATGTCCGCCCTGCTGTTCTACAAACAATCCCCGGCGATGTATTATCTTTATGTTGCATTTCCGGTCTTCTTTTGGGCGGAATCGATGAAGCAACGCGGGTTTGTTGTGGCGCTTATCAACTCCACGTTGTCAAAGAATAAGCAAGTGTTGGGCGGCCTGGGATGGATTGTGCTTTATATTGGCGCTCTAGAAGTGCTGGTATGTCAATGGCGCTTTCGTCGCATCTTCAACTCTACTTACGCCCATGTTTTTGCAGGTATACAGTTACTTTAGACGGGAGATACTGACTCCATGTCTTATTGCGGCCGGCTTGATATGGCCCATGACTTTCTCCAGGCAGTTTCGGAGACAGCACACAGGGCTAATTTGGCTGTGGACCTTGTTCGCAATTGCCACAAGCCTTTTCACACTGTTGCCGGTTGAGAAAGGCGAGGATACCCGCGTAGTGTAAGGATTTTGCGACTTGGGCAGCAATGATTTGCTGAAGATTGATAGCGGCGAATTTCTCCTATCGCCAGGGCTGTCGGGGGGTTCCTCATATTTGCCTCTGGAGTTCTGGCAATTATTCAATTGCCACGACATGTCTTGTCAACTTTGCCACGTCTTCGGGGCGCACAAACCACTGCTTCTCGATCATCGTCGACACCGTGGGTTATATTCGTGCAGGTACCGTAATCGTGTTGAAATTTGAATTCTACAGAAGCAAACGCTGATAGCTGTTGTTTTTGAAGCTGGCTATCATCCTTGTGAGTGTGGTCGTCACGATGGACACGTCTTCGAGGCTCCGCGCAAAGTCAGGGCTTCCTTTCATCAATCAGGTCATCAGCTGGGCGACATTAGGTTAGTTAGCTCGTCGGTTGACATTCGCAACATGTGATGTACTGACTTGCATTGAAACGTGACAGTTGCATCGCTGGCAATCCCAATATTGGATGGCGTAGAACGAGGACAGCATTATTTGCGTCGCTTGGTGGTGATTTACTTGGCTTTTGCGCCTGTTATGATTTTTCTGAGCATCTCGTGAGTTTGACACTTGAGGTTGGTGAGACTTCTCTCGTGTTGTGTCTGACACCGCTTCTTATGTAGGTATGAAACGCTGTTCTACTTTTGTTATGCAAACACTGTTCTGCTCTGGCTTCTCCTCGAGCGGCAGCTGTATGGGTATGCCAAGAACGAGCCAGTGCCAGAGGAGTATGCGGTAAGTGGCCGGAGTTGTCTGGACTGTCACCAACGGTGAGTTTTTTGACTCTTGCTTCTTGTCATTACCAGGAAGCCACATCAAGCTCCACAAAACACAGGGCCTTGCGAGTGGCAGATCTTCGGGTCGCCAGTTTTTTCATATCCTTTTATGACCACCATTGCTTTCTTTGATTTGCCCAATTCAACTGGGATGGATTCTTGTCGTCCTTAACCCTTTGGCCCCAACTTTTGCCTTCCTATCCAGCACCTTTTTTTCATCAATATTGCGTTCTTTGGTACCGGAAACATTGCGTCCATCTCTTCCTTCTCGCTCGAGTCTGTCTACCGCTTCACCACCGTCTTCAATCCCTTCCTGATGGGCGCGCTTTTGCTGCTGAAAATCCTGGTCCCATTCTTTCTGCTTTCAGCCGCATTTGGTGTGCTCGGCACGGCCTTGGAGCTTCCTCCATTTGCCTTGTTCCTGTTAGTACTCAGTACGACGGACGTGATGACGCTGAACTTTTTCTTCCTTGTGAGGGATTCTGGGAGCTGGTTGGAGATTGGCACCACGATCAGTCACTTTGTGATTGCTAGTGCGTTTATTGTATTCCAGATCATTCTGTTTGTGGTGGGGTATCTGTTGGTGGGGAGGGTACTTGTGCCGGCTGTTGGAAGTGGAGCAAAGAAGAGATCTTGAAATCATGAACATTTTGAAGCCCTCCAACTGTTTGTGGCTGGTTTGTGGCTGGTATGTGGCGTGTTCCAAGCACACCAGCCCTGCTGACAGCCCTGGTCATGCATTTCGGCCAGGTGACGCGTTCTGAATGAAAAGCTGCTTCTCTTGCTTCCAGATTGATGAAAGCCTCGCACGTTGGCAGAAGTTGAATGCTCACAAAAAGGTGTGAGCAGCCCTTCCCCCCTCCTTTTTCTTCAACCAAAATTATCTTCCAGTTAAAGTAAGAAGTCGATATTGAAGGCATGCGAGCCGTCGATTTCATTTTAACAAGTTAACTCCTCCCAGGCACCACCTACCCCCTCCAATTTATTTATTTACCAAAGTCCGTCCGTCGCGTCAAACCCACACAACACATGATCCGAATCCTCTACGAAGACCCACGCAGCCGCGGACACTCTGGTCATTTCCGTACCCACATTCATCCAGAAGAACTTCGTCGCCGTCGCCGCAACGAAGAAGCGCGCATGCGCCGCCCTGGGCAGCAGTCGGATTACGCGAGGGAGATGAGGCGCTCCCGAGAATTGGAGCGCGTCAGAGAGAGGCAGAGGAAGCTTGCGGCGATCAGACAGCGTTTGAAGGAGGAGAGGGAGATTCAGCTTTGCTCTCCGAGGGATGATGTTGATTATGGGAGGACGGTGGCGATGTTGGGTGGGGAGGGAGGTGGGGAAGTACCCAATGTGGACGACGTGGTGCTCCCAGATGCAACCAAAGATGGCGATCTCATGAATGTTAGTCAAGAAGAGAATGATGGAGAGGAGAGGGGAAACTCTGAGGGGGATGGGGATGGGCCCGGTCAAGTCGTCCCGACTGCCGAGAACGAGAGTCGAGCTGAGTCTCTTCCACAAGTTTTCGCCACAGAAGAGGAGGGAGC
>JADGKA010000774.1:0-14600 GCA_027604605.1 Borealophlyctis nickersoniae
CCCCACCTTCCCTCCCTGTATATTACCCTACTCCCTCCCTCGTTTTTTGTATTTAGTTCTTCCTCTGTTATTTTCTTGTTTTTTCTGGTTTTCTGGGGTCGGTGTTTGCGGAAAAATAAGGTGTTTTTATAGGGTTCTATGCGGTAAATTTTTTGTTCATTTTTGTGAAGGGTGTGACAAAAGAAATGTGATGAAGGAAAATTGGGTGCGTGTGGGTGTCGGTGTCGGTGTCAGTGTGGTGTGGTGGTGTTGGCGTTCGGTCAGCGGGATGGAATGTTGGAGCCCTCCCTCTGCGATGCCATATCGTCGTCCGGTCCCAACGATCGACAGTGGTAGGGTATGCATCGTAGACTGAATGTATAGTTGTAACGAACGATCGGTGCCGTCCCTCCCACGCTCCATGAAACCAAGAACAACATCTGCATGCATACCGTACCCAATGATGTTCAAACCTACAAATGTATTCAAGCCTGACCCGTCCATGATGCAAGAGAATCACTGAGGGTACTAGTGAAGTCTGCTGTTCTTTTTTTCGGTGGGGTGGTGTTGAACGCCCCTTTCGGATTGTGACCTGCATGGGGGGCAAAAGCAATGTACTGCACACATTGAAAGACTGGTTATGTCCGGAATTTGGAAGAGTCGAAATCCTCTGCCATTCTGACTTCGGACTGGACAAATTTCTCTTTTTTTGGTTTTTTTTGGAGGAGGAGGGGGGGCTTTTTGTGGTGCGGAGGAGTATCCAGCTACATTGTCCCCTATCACCAAACCCCCCTTCCACACCGCTACCCAATGATGATTCCGAGGCAATCACTGAGGGTACTACCGACTTGTACGTTCATCTTTTTTTCGGTGCGGTGGGGTTGTGAACTGCCGGTTGGCCTTGGGAAGGGCAAAGGCAACGTACTGTACATCGAGGTCATAAGCGCGCGATGGTATGTGATTGTACTCGGAAATGGCAACGAGTCAAAACCCTCTGCTATTCCGAGTTCATATGATCCTGGCCTGTGGTGCGATTGTTTTTTTGCGGTTTGTGATTTTGTGCTGCGAAGGGAGGTATCCAGCAAAGTTTCTGTCTGTCTGTGCGGTTCGTGTCGTATAGAAGGTAGGTTGGTTTTCTTACGCCGGCCCCGTGAGTCAAGAGATCAAGTGAGGTACCGGACTGTATTGAAGGAAAGGGGAAGAGTCAAAGGCTTCTACCATTCTTAGGGTGATACTTGTGGCAAGTTTTTGGTTTTTTTGCGCCTTGCGTTGGTCGGGTGAAGGGGGTGTCCAGCTACTTTTTCGCCTATGCATGGGTTCGTTCTGTATAAGCCCAAAGTGTGGGTTTCTCACGCCGACCTCAGGCGAATCCAGACAGGTGCCGACGGCCGTACAAAATGAAACCAGAGGATACCTTGGACGTGTGTTTTATGGACATAGAGACGCGGTTGACGGTCCCGAAGTCTCAAGTCTTGATCACCATGGTCATCTTCGGCTAAACCCGACCCATGGATGTGCCCAATCCCCCCTTTCCCGAACAAACACAAAAAGAAAAATCGGTGGGCAAGAGGCTAGAGTACGTGGTACCTGTTGACTGTCCCATAATATGTCATGGCAGAAGGAGGAACGTGCAGTGACCCTTCCGAGGTGGGACAGAGGCACAATTCTTCACATGAGTCCCAGAGTTTTGTTTCTCAAAATGTCGCGATTCTCTTTCTAAATCGGCCTTTGAAACATCACAAAAAAAAAGAAAAATGAGTAATACCGAACGGCTTTGCGCAGCATGGTTGGATACCGACCCTTATGACACCACGAGACAATCCCACCAACACACTGTACATACCGTACCCGATGATGTTCAAACCTAAGATGTATTCAAGGCTGAGCTTTTCCAATCCGTGATGCAAAGGCAATTACTCAGGGTATTGTATTTCTGTTTTCCCTTTTTTCTGGTTGAGTTTCTGAGTACCAACCCTTCCACCATCACAATGCGGTCGGCCATGCCACAATCCGTATTTATCTGAATGGTGCTGGTTGAAGTTTCAGCAACTCCGCACCGATGATAGAACATCCGGATGGTTTTTTTTCCTTGTGCGGGTATGCCCGGTGGGGCACTTGTTGGTGCCCGTGAAGTGAAAAATGCCACGATGGTGTTTGACAATGCGCGAAAAGGACGAGAGTCAAAACCCTCTCCATTCCGACTCCAGAAACTTGATACGCTTCGATTTTTTTCACGCCTTTTTTTGTGGGGTGAAGGGGCATCCCACTACCTACGTGGCCTATGTATGGGGTACGTCCGTTTCTGCCTTACAGTCAACCGAACGCGATCTGAACCGGCCCGATACCCCACCAAAGGCCTGAGCCTTCCAATGAGGGTACTTCTAACTTTGTCTGTTTCTTTTTTTCTGCGGCGTGGTGAACCGCTCCTCGGCGCTATGAGGCAAAGTAACGTGAATCAAAGGTTGAGGTGAAGCCCGCACCGGTACCCCGTATTTCGAAATTGGGGAAAAGTCAGAATCTTCTACCATAACCATCTTGTCTATCTACGGGTTGTAAAGTGCAAAGTAACGTACTCGGAGGTTGAGATGAAGCCCGCAACGGTATGATGATTATTTTAGGAAGGGGAGTCAAAACACTCTGCCGTTCCGTTTTCAGGAAGGATGATATTTTTTTTTTGCGCATTGCGCTTTGGTCCGGAAAAGTATCCCATTTCGTTTTTCGCCCATCTACAGGTTTCATTCTGTAAATTCCGACGTAGACTAAAGGTGAGGGAAAGTCCGCAACGGTATGATGATTGTTTCAGGAATTGGGAAGGAGTGAGAACACTCTGCCATTCCCAGTGTCGGCTCGATTGCTATGTACGATTTTTTTCCGCCTTGCTTTTGTCGTTGTCGCATACCGTGGGCTTCGTTCCCTGCGAACGAAAGGTAGGTGGTCGCTTCCACTGACCCAAAGCGACCTCGTGAATGAAGAGCGCTGCCACCCTGTAGACCACCAAACACAAAAAATCAACCCCAAGAAAAGATGGTGGCACATGGGCGCGAAGACACAGTTAACTGTCCCGAAGGTCTCAAAAGTTTGATCACCGCTGCATCTACCGAAACTTCAACATCTCACCGGTTATGCGACAACACGGGGCCATCACTCACCCTCCATGACAAATGAAACGGCCAAAAAAATAAAGCTGCCAAGCAGAGACCGTAATGTGCATGTGGGTGGTGCGCGTTGGCCAACCCCTCACGACACTAGTGTCAAATGCAAGCATGTGAACATCTGTGGAGTAGGACGCATGCACATGACGGAGAAGACGTTCCAAATCAATCCACCGGTTTGTCCCTTGCAACACCGCTGCTTAAAGGTTCCATTCAAAAGCCGCAAGAAAAAAGAAAGTGGTGATAGCGATGGATAGTACCGAACAGCTTTGCGCAGCATGTTTCGATACTGCTACATCCATTTCCTTGCGGCCCTACTTTCGCGTTTTTCATCATGTTGGTGGTGAGAGGGAGCTAAGCTACACAACAATATCCATTTTTCGAAGTTTTTGGTCTTCTCTATACATTTTATTGAAACGTCGCAAAAAAAGAAGAATGGAATAGAGGAGAAATGCATACCAAACGGCTTTGCGCAGCATGTTTGGATACCGGTGCGTTTGCTTGCCCTTTCCAGAGGGCTAGGTTGGCGTTTCCATCATATTGGTGGTGAGAAGGATGTACGCTGCAGAACAACCTTCATAGGCAATCCTCAGGTGGTAAAACGTAGAAGAAGAAAAAAAAGGGAGAAGGAGTTGGATGATACCGAACAACATTGCGCAGCATGTTTGGATACCGGTACGTTTGTACGCTGCCCCACAATCTCTGTTGGCACTCCTCGAGTGGTAAAAAAAAGCTAGTGTTCAAGTCTTTCAGCTGAATTTCCCACCGAACACAACGCTGGGTCAGTCTGTGGACGGATGGGATGACTTCCACCGGGATGGAACTCATGTGAATGGAGCGACCTACCCCTCTTGGTAGTGGTGCTCCATAGGTCCGTCTCGTCGAATCTTTTTTTCATGGATACCCCACGGATAAAATCTTTGATGCGCACAAACATAAAAAAAGAAACTTGAAGTGTAAAAGCATCATTCGCCGCAAGTTGCGGGAAGGCCTCGCGCGCGATGAATATTGATTCTGGCATCCTCATCAACCTATGGTGATCCAGTGTGCTCATTAGGACTGAGCGACCGTCTTGGGGCAATTTGAAACAGGACAAAAAAAAGCCGCCGACAGAAGTCCGATATTGCGATGTGGTGGTGCGTGCCCCACCTTCACAATACTAGTATCAAACGTAGGAAATGGGCGCGGGAGGAAATGACGGTGGGGAGTGATATTTGCAGACACGCGTGATGGAAAAAAGCTTTCAGGTGAAGCAGTGGTTTCGATTCGAGCTCTGAAGCATCGTATTGAAAACGCCACAGGAAGATGAAACGACAACAGAAACCGAACAACTTTGCGCAGCATGGTCGGATACCCGCTACGGGCACTCTAAAGGTTCCCCTTGCGCAGTGCGGCAATGAAAAGGATGTAGGCAACACAACAACCTCTTTTGGAAATCCTCCAGTGGTAGAACGTACTTGGAGGCATGAGGGCGGTAGATGAGTACTCAAAGTCAATCAAAAAAATCGCGACTCCTGCGTTCTCGCATCCGCTATGTGCCATGGTGTTTCTGAAACCGATGGAGAGACGCAGCAGTAGCATTCTAGAATCCTCCGAAATTAGCCCGTTCATCTGGGAGACAGAGATGGGAGGGTCGAGAACAAACCCAGCTGTGAACAGAACAAGTACTTTGGCGAGCGACCCAACACCGTTAACGGAGCAAACGTACTCTGGCGCGAGTGCGGCCCGCCCCTGATTGCCCCTCACTCACCCTCCATGACAAATGAAACGACAAAAAATGAAAGCCGGTGAAGCCTAACTTGCTGCGGAAGTACGTGGTGGTGCGTGTTGGCCCTATCACGATACTAGTATCAGACGCAAACAGTATAAATTTGCGGAGCAGGATGCGAGTTGCCCACGGGAATATCTCTCACAAACATTTCAAGAAAAAAAGAAGAGAGTTGCGAATGGTAGTAGAGCATGTTTCGATACCAGTACATCCATTTCCTTCCTGGAGGTTATTGCGTTTCAATCTGTTGGTGAGAAGGATGTACGCTACAAGAAGAGTGACAAACGTAATGTTCAAGTCTTACAGCTGAAGTGGCAACCAAACACAATGCTGGCTTCCTCTATTCGGAACCAGTGGGATCCGCACAAACACAAAAAAAAGATAACCAGACTTTTCGGAATATCATTCGCCGCAAGTGGTGGAAAGGTGCTCGCGGGGGATGAATAGTACTTCCGCCATCCTCGTCAACCTATCGTGATGAAGTGTGCTCCTTGGAACCGCGCAACCCGTAACCACGAAGCTACTTGAAATAGCAAACTGGTATGTTTAAGTATAAAACGCGCCTACTGGTTTCTTGAACGTCGGCGGTTCATCCGGGAACGTTTAGGTAGCAATAGCGTGATCAAAAGTGGTCGTCCTTGTGATAGCGAAGTGCGGACGGCATGGTGGCAACCAGGGAAGAAAAGAACTATTCAAGTGAACCAGCTAATGAGGCTGCCCGCTTCCTGTTCGCCGCAACAACCTCCATAGTAGTCCACGAGTGGTAAAACGCAGTGTACAGGTCTTCCGGCTGATTCGAGTGTTCGTGTGTTTCGGCTGCCTCTACTATAGAAGAAAATGCTGCCTCCCTGTCGCGGACGGCTGACATCCCGACAAACACAAGAAAAGGTAACTCCATTTTGTCAACAACATTCACTGAAAGTCGTGGCAAGGTGCTCGCGCTCAATGCATAGTCCTTCTGCTATCTTCATCCTCCTGTGGTGCTGCCGTATGCTCCTCAGGACTGCTCGAGGTGTAACGTTGAAGCAACTCCCAACTAGAACGAGAAAACGCGTAGACGTATGTGGTTTTCCTTGTGACAGCTGACCGGTGATCGCTCGTCAATGTACATCCTCCCGGTTAGGGGAACCTGGTGTGGTTTTTTTTGTGACGGCTGACTCGGGAGTGCTCGTCGGCAACCAGGGAAATAAATTCGTAGCATGGTAGGGTCTTATGAGGGTTGCCCGGTTCCTGTTCCCCTCCCCCTCCGCAAGTGGTAACCATTGGTTTGTATACTCAGAATACGTAAAACTTGGAGCGCCATAAACATTCTCAGCCTTGATTGCGTGCATGATACGATACTATTGTTTTTTCCCTGGATGCGAGGGCGGACTAGTGCGTATGCCGAGAGTGTACCTCTGGGGCTTTGAAATTCAAGCCTGGTACTATCCAATAACGAGGATCACTGGTACTTTTTCTTAAATAGAAAATGTGAAGGAGCCCATCGCTGCGGAAACTGGTGGGCATATAAAAATTGTATATTCGCCGACAACCCCACATCCGACTCTCGAGCAAACATTCCGTCACTGAGAGTGGTGTAGAAGTTCTACTGCCGTTTTGTCCATTTGAGCCGTAAACCGCAGCTCCTAATGTCATGGGAAAAAAGATGCGTTGCTGCGCCCTGGACGAACAACCATGCTCGTCAATCGACAGCTTAACGGCGGGTGATTGATTTGACGTGGTTCATTGAGAGGTTTGCAAGCCTCGAACGTTTTCCACAAAGCAGTTTAGCGCTAAACTCAAATCGGAGGCAGGAACCTCGGGGCAGCCCCCAAGACGCGTTCCCTCTGTCAATCCCCAGTGAAAAATGCCCGACACACGTACTGAATGGATGATGCCAATGTCCTCCCCTTCCCGACGAAAAAAATGCGAAAAAAGTATGGAATTTCTGGAGTTATTGTGAGCATCTGGTTTGAAAGGAGGACTTGCCACGCAGAGGAACGATGGCCCCAACTGTAGGAAAACAGCAAAAGCGCAGAGAGCGCAGACAGCGAGGTGCTGTCACGTCATTCGCTCATATACGTGATCAGAGGGAGCATTTCTCAGCTTGCGTGGGTCCATTGTCAAATGACGGGGGAACAGGACGCTATTTCGGTCTCAACAAATCAAGAGTACGTTCAAGCTAAATCAACGCAGCAAGACAACCTCATGGAGGCGGAACACAAATACCAAAACACCGTCTGAACATACCGTTGATGTTCTTCGGCCCGTTATGAAAGTTGTAACGATGCGGTGCGTCTGCATAATTCCCGGTGTCTGAGTATTGCGCGACGAAAAAAGTACGAAACGTCTGCCACAAACTTCTGATTTCATCGGATACCGAACGAAGCGACACCCAACACTTCTACGACGCGGGTGCTCCCATAGTACATGAACAACGCAAGTTGCTTTACACAGGAACGCCCCAGATATGGGATATGGCAATCAGAATCGCTTAAGCCTAAACCACAGGGTTCAAGCTTGCAATATCCCCATTTCCATACAAAAAAGTGGAGCGAAAAGAAGCCCGAAAGTCTCATGCGACCGAACCGCTGCTGTGAACGACTGGGTCCTCGAAAGCCGTCCCATCTCTTGTGACGGTGGATCATAGATTGGCATCTCTGCAAATTCATTACGCATTATGTGATGCATGAGAACTCCGGGGTTCTGTTGTGTATTGTGGGACAAAAAGAAATCCGACGGCGGAAACATGGAGGAATTGGATACCGAGCACCGCCAAGGTGTTTGAGTTGTTTTGTATAGGAACGTCCTTGATATGCAAACAAAAGGATATAGCCACGAGATAAGAGTTCAACTTTGCAATATCCCACATCCAAAACAAAACAAAGGGGAGCGAAAAAAGACCCTGAAGTATGATATGCGACCGAACCGTTGCTTCAAACGACTAAGTCCCCGTAAAGCGGTTCAACTTTTGATGACAGCGGATCCGGAAGGTCATACACACAAAAAAGGGGAGCGAAAAAAAGCACGTTCTTATGGTGTTTTAAACAGAACCATGGCTTTGACGACTGGGTCCTCGGAAGGCGGTTCACCTTTGGTGAGGGCGGATCCTGAAATGACATCTCTGCAAATTCACTTGAGTGTTGCGCGATGAAAAGAAATGCGGGATGCGTTGCGGGGGATGGTGTGAGGGTCTTACTTTCCGATTCACAACGCTTGTTGTGCCATGGCATCCCAGCGAGAATGTAACACAGTTGGTGGAAAAAAAGTTCTGCGGTTTCCAAAACTCGATGGAGGGGCGCTTTTCCGCAGGGGTCAACTTCCGAGCGGTATTCGCTTTCGATTCAATGCGAATTTGCAGTAAGAGTCGGGGTGCGCAGGTAAACCGTGAGAGCATGTTATGGGGTAGACTCAAGGGTTTGCGCTGTTGCCACAGAAAAGTCATTTCAGGAACAAATATTAGACCAATGGGGCAGCGGAACTGCCCCCAATTGACATGGAGGGCGTGTATCTTCATTCGTATTTTGGTTATGCGGTGGTCGCGTTGCAAGCTCTTAATTGCCTGTTTGTACGCAGATTTGCCCGCCAGAATTTGGCAGACCTTGCAACAACATCACTGCCATTTCCAGTTGGGCAAGCAGCGATTCGAATATCAACATTTTAGTGGATAGAATGGTGGTACACGTTCTAGTCCGCACTATAAACCTTGGTCCTATTTTTTCCATTTGTCTCCCGTTGATACTGTGATCCCCATCCAACATCCGAGTCCTCTTTTCCCATGAAGCGAGGTTGAATCATTTGTAATTTGGTTACACCGTAGACGCCGTCCAAGTACTTCGCTTGTTCGTGTACGCAGATGTTACCGTCAACACTTGGCAGATCCCTGAAAACGAACATCACTGCCATTTCCTTGTTGCGTGGCAAGCAGTCGATTCTCAACAATTGCTGGATAGAATGGTGGTACACGTTCTACCCCGCACTGGTTGGAAGTCCCAAATGCTATTTTCCCCCTTTTGTCTCACGTCAAGGCAGCGATACGCATCCAACTTCCAAATCCTCTCTGTCCAAGTAGCGATGTTGAATCTCTGGAAGTAGACGTGGCCCTAACCGGTCGTTTTCGCTGCCGTGATTCGTGATTAAAAAAGGAGCTTACTTTTTTCCTTCTGCTGCACCGTCAATATGAAATACTGCAATTCATTGTGGTGTCCCCCCGCGTGGCAAAAAACGGGTGCTCAGCTATTTCGGAGAGAATGGGTTTGTACTCGCCTGACGGATACAGGTTAACCCTTAACATCCTTCCGTCTTCGCTTTCACTTCGATGCGGATTTCAGCAGGTGGCAGGCGTTTGGACTACTTTGACCGTTGCACAGGAGAACTCCGTTCAATAAGCTGGGCCCGCCTTGAGGAAGTGAACCTGGACTGAAAGGTGTGTGTGGTGGCGTAAATATTGGGTTGAATGCAAATCACACCACCCGGTTCCTCGTTCTGCAGAAACTTTTATGTCGGATACCGATACACCTGCCAGTGTGCGCAGTTTCCGTCGGCCAGTCACGTCTTCGCATTTTTTTGGCTTCCGCTCACATGGCGGTGGAAGCAAAGCACAGCAAGAAAGGGACGCAACTTTGATTTCAAAATATTCCAACCATTCTTCGTGGTTCCTCTCTCATATGCGCTTTACAACGGATCACGACTGTTGGTCGTGCGCTACGCGCAACGGATTATGCCAGACCAAGAAGCTTGCCCAACTATTTACAGAAAAAAAGGCACGTACACACCAAGAAGAAGTCAGAAGCGAACCCACGCGCAGGGGTGATGGGGGACGCAATCATAGCATCATTTGAAAACGATTTGATCGTGACATGGCCCCGTCATGCCGTTTTCAGTCACCTTGCGCGCGCGCAACTAACTGCTTAGTGGTAGAGAGTGGGGAGCACGCTCCCTTGCCAATGCCAAAAAAGGGTTCGAGCCAACAAGCCTATCCTCCGGTTTGCTGCGTTCTAACGCGTCCTCCCAGAGCGGTGCGCTGTCTGACCAACCATCAACCCAACAGGGCCAACGATCCACAAGAACGTAACAGGTACACGGCAACAGGAAGCCAACTCCCGGCCGATGCGCTTGTCTGATGAACCACCAAACATAACAGAGAAAAGGTACCACAGAGAGGTAATTCAATGGACACGGCGAGAGGAAGCGACTCCCAGCCAGCGAGTAGAGTGGACTGGCAGGTACTATTTCCGTCATCTCCGCATTCCAAGTGTGCACTGGCATGTCATTTTTTTTGCTTTTGCCGGCTGTTTTCAATTTCTCCCCACTCCGGGACGACACACACAAAAGTGAACAACTCCCTTGCCATATCCAAAGCCATCGCCTCTTTCAATCTTTTGCTCTGACGCTACTTAAAAAACAGGATCGTGCTCCTGCAGTGTTGTGGTAGACTAGTCCTGACCCGATCACCCACCAACATCTGTCGTTGCGCATATGTTTCAACCATTGATGCACCATTAATGCACCATGGCAAACTGACAGGCTGAATCAACAAACAGAACGAGCGCTAAAAAAGCAGGAACATCGAGCGCGTCATTCGTAAGTATTATGGTGGGGACGAGTCCTGGGCCAGTCACCCACTGACAGTTCCGGCTGTGTTTGCGCATGTTTCAACCTTTGATGCGTCTTGGCAACCTGACAGGCTGAATCTACATACAGAACATGAGGAGAGAAAGGCCGCGGGAGTTTTGATTGCGCTGCAGGGACGCACAAAAAAAGGTCACTACGCTTATGTCTTAAGTTTTAGCAGCCAACGCAACGGTGCAGAACCCTCGAATTTGAACGGGGTTTTGTTGCGCTCAGGGATTCAGGGGGACACCGTGCTTGTCTCAGCTACTGCTTAATTGACGTTTCAACTAAACATGAGCATAACGTGGCCGGGGAGTCATGACTGCTCTGCCCCTCCACACGAGTTTAAAATAAAAAAAAACGGACCTGCTCTGCCCCTCCACACGAGTTTAAAACGGATTCTTTGAACGTGGTATTGCGGGCCTTGTTTTGAACGAGGATGCGTCGCCGCCTGCGGACGTGTAGGGATACCTTGGCAGGCACTGCCTCAACCGGCCTATGGCGTCAAAAGCGTACAGACCCTTTTAAGGAAGTATGACTTTATGTCATTTTGAACGAGTTCCGGCCCAATTACCCGCATCCTGCCTGTGGCCCGCGTAATCACTAACAGGTTTTAGCAAATGACCTTTATGTTTCTTTCGGTTGGTTAGCAGCACACCACATGAGCATTTCATTTGCGCCGCCCATCAACTTTAGTTTCCGTGTTGTGCCCATGATTCGCCCTCCCGGATTGTGCCGAACCTACGCGGGGCTGTAATCAAGAACCTGTGGCGTTTTTTTTTTGGGTTTCTTCATTTACAGAATTTGAGGTAATGGTGTTTGGGCTCTTAGTCAACAACAAAGTAACAGAAAAGAAACGTGACTGCAGACCACGCGTCGGACAGTTGTTGCCGGTCCGTCGGGAACACTCGACTGACTTGGTGGGAAAACCGGTCTATGAATTCGGCACTGGACAGATGGAATTGCGTGGCGCGCTGGCAAGGCACACGTCAACTTCCCGCAGTGTTCGCTTTGAACTCAATGCGGGTTTCCAGTTTGGGCGGAGGTGTTGAAGTAAACTGTGGACCATATTCCGGGGTGGAATGATCTAAGAGCTGGGGCCGTTGCCAGTAAATAAATTGAACCCCGCACACCAAAAAAAGGGTATACCTCAGGTGGGTTAGTGGATGATTCGACAGAAACACATCGCAATATTCTCGTCACGATGGCGTGCTGTTTACGTGGTTACCTCAACTGGACTCTGGGTTGAGGAGGCATGTCACCGAGGGTTGACTGACCAAGACCGATGGCGTTTGATCCACGTCAAAGTTTTCCTTTGTAACGCAATAATACCCCCCACGGACAAGGTGATCGATATCCCTGGGTGATGCACAATCCGCCTTTTCATTTTTTATTAGCCGAAACCCACCGCCCTTACATATACATAAGAGCGAGAACATATACCCCTGACACTTTTTAAAAGTCGCTGCGGGCGCAGTTTTATTTGATGCGTCGAAAATGTACCCACAACTCCTGCTCCCCGTTCGGGGTGTGGATTGTTCATGGGGTTTTGTTTTCTTGCGGGAAATGTGAGTATTGTGGAGAACCGATGCCATCCATTTTTCGAGATTGTTGTTGAAAATCGGATACCGTAGTCGAGTGTGGACCCAATTGAACCAGTCGGCAATATGGATACCATGTGCTTGTAGTGCCGGATCTTCGCTCCCGAACGCGTCGCGGCAGCTGGCAGCCACCAACGCACAATTGCTCCAGGCGCTCCCCGCAGTCCCTGCGCGTTTGGTTTTACTTTGGCTTGGACTGGAGGTTGTTGTGGAACGTCTGGGTAAGTAAGAGGTTTGCTTACAACCGCCGGCTTGTCATTGCTTTGGTTGGAGTGAGGCATGATGTAAGGCGGCAGTGCGTTCCGCTTGGCGGCAACGACGGACAGCTTTTGCATTGCAATCCTCCTTCCATGCGCGTTCCCCCATTGGTTCCCGCGCCAATGTAATCAGCCTCATCTCTTCGGAGGACAGAACCAGTGAAAAAGATTCTACAGAAGAGAGTAAGCGACGGGCGTTCTTAGTCTTCTAGAAAGCCCAATGGACGCATAAGTTACAACGTTTATTGCATGCGGGCGAGAAAGCCGTAAAGTAACTTGGACCCACCCGCACTAGAAAGAGACGAATGCAACGCCCAGAGGATGATACCGTATGCTTGTGGGGGATCTTCATGTTTCACAAAACAAAAGCTGTCGCCCACAGACCCAAGTAAACACACAAACCGCGACGCGTCGCGCTCCTGCCAGCCACCAACGCGCGTTTTTAAACCACATTGAAGTAAATGATGGCGGCGAACAGAATGGCAGCGAAGCGATTGTCCATATTCAATAGTAGTATAAAGTCTACTTATCGTGTTGTCCCTGCGAAGAATGAGCGTCGGGCCGGGCGCACGCCCTTCTTTGGACTGGAGGAGGTTCCGGTGGAGGTTCAACGGCGTACCCGCCTACGCACTGTACAACTGAAAGCAGCCGTCCCTCATTGGTTGGCATGATGTAAGAGGCTGCTGTTGCCGAACAATACTATGCGTTGGTCCGGGTAGCAACGGCCGGCAGCCATCCTCCTCTTCCTCCTCCGTACGCGTCTCCTGCGTTCGCTCGCCGCGCCGCCAAACCAACCAC
Source organism: Borealophlyctis nickersoniae (assembly GCA_027604605.1). NCBI lineage: Eukaryota > Fungi > Chytridiomycota > Chytridiomycetes > Rhizophlyctidales > Borealophlyctidaceae > Borealophlyctis > Borealophlyctis nickersoniae. The sequence goes on from JADGKA010000774.1 coordinate 13,148, forward strand.
CCTGTCCCTCTCAAGTCCAGCGTAAACTTACCACGGTAGAGTCCCTCTAGTCCCTTGAACTACTGTACATGATGTCACAGTAAAGCAGTTCAGCAATCCACGGCGGCGAACGAGTCTGGCATTGCAGCAGCGCACAGCAAACAGGTTGAACCTCCACTGAACTCGCCCGCCGAGGCTGTTTATTTGCGTATTTGGTACCTACCTATTTCAGTACGAATACCCGTTTGCCACCAGGTAACTTACGTAGTAGGCGGCACTCTAATGACGAAATGGTGAAACGGCAGCGACGGTGGACCACTCCTCCCGCTCGCAATTATAAAAGAACGACGACTCTCCAGCAACTTCCCTCCATAGCAAAACTCTCAGCGCGCGCAACATACAAACGAACGAACAAACAACCAACTTTAGTACAAACCTCTCTTTTCTTTCCCCCCCTACACACCACACAACCGCAACCATGGTCTACAACTTCCTCGGCGTCAAAAAAGCCGCCTCGGGCGCCTACTACTACGACGAACGCGACGTCGACATGATCAAAATCCCCATCGCCAAATGCGAGGGGTACACCCTTTCCCCGCAAGAACTCAAACACTATTTCGGTCTCGACGAATCCCGCATGCGCGCGTTACCCAAGTACCTCATCGCCCCGCACTTGAACTCCACCTGGAACGCCGGGAGGAGTAACTCCACCGGCAGGAGTTGGTGGGATATCACGGGGGAGATGGTCGTGTACCGGCCTATCGAGTGGGTCCCCACCGTCAAAGAAAGTCGGACGATCCCGGCATCCCACTTTGAACTCGAATTTAACCGGACCACCACAACAATCGAAACCTCCATGTTATACGGCAAAACCGAACTCTCCTTCTCCCTCTCGGGCGGCGCATCCTACAAAGGCGTCAAAGCCGAAGTATCCGCCACAGCCTCCATCGAAGCATCCTACAAAACCAGCACGGAACGCAAGGAGGAACTCTCCGAAAAGGGCAAAATGGGCGACGTGGTCGTCAAAGAAATCATCCTCGGTCTCTCCATCCGCGTTGAGAGGGTGTACGAACGTAACGTCCGTCTGTACCTCAACAACGACAAAAAATCCGATTCACTCACGTGGGATGGGCCGGATAGTTGGGACTCACTCCACGTCCCCGCCTCAGCCCTCCGCGACGTTGACGCGTTGCAGTACTCTAACATCCGTATGACCGGGAGTGGGCACAGTGACTCCCTGTACGTGCAAGCACTCCCGGTGTTTGATGATAACAAGGAGTTGACCGATGTGCATCTCGTTTTGAGTTGTAAGGGGTGGACGGATTGGTATGCGTACCCGGGGCAAGGGCAGAAGGTCACGGATGGGAGGGTGGAGAGGTTGCCGGTGCCAGATAATGAGAGGCCGTTGGTGACTTTCTTGGCGGTTAAGCCGGATGGGGAGAAGGTTGTGTAGGGCGGTTTGTGGGTGGGCGAG
>JADGKA010000775.1:0-14584 GCA_027604605.1 Borealophlyctis nickersoniae
GCCATCCCCTCCACCCTCGCTCACCCACCTCTTCGACGCATACATCCGGTCCTCTGTCGTCGGACTGCGCAAACCGGACCCGGCGTTCTTTTTGCATGCTTGTAAGGTCGCGGGTGTGGAACCAAAGGATGCGGTGATGGTGGATGATATTCCGGTGAATTTGAAGGCGGCGAAGGAGCTGGGGATGCGGACTATACGTATGTTTTTGTCTCTCTCTGCTTCTGATTTTGTTGGGGTGTGGCGTCTGTGTCATGTTTCGAGTGCTTCGTCTGTCCAGGAATCTGACATTTTTCCTTGCCGTTCATATTTATTTTGGGACAGGTGTGTATGTTGGTAAGGGACTGGATGCGGTGAGGCAGTTGGAGGAAATGGTTGGTGTGAGTCTATTAGATGGTGGAAAGAGTAAATTATAGTGTAGGGTCTGCGATTGGAAGTAAGATAGGCAGGCAGGTGCGGGCTGCGACGGTAATAGAGATTCAGTAGGTATTCCTCTTGAGGTTCAGGGAAGGACTCCTTCAAGCTTTTAACATTTGTTGCAAACACATTTTTCACAACTGTTTGATTGTTTTGTCGTGTTGCAAAAAATATAGAAGTTGTAAAGAGAATGATGTGGAAAAAAAAGAAGTACAATCTACAAAGATTTTTTTCGGTTCTTTTTTAAGTTGCTAGCACGATGCATACCACGCCCCGGACGAGGAGGATGAACGAAAGCATGGAGTCGGTCCCGCGATGGTATAGCGGATGAGGAGGGCGATGGAGTTGCCGGGACGATGCCGTTGAGGTTGCAGATGTGTGGAAAGGTGGTTGTGGAGTTGACATTCATACGGCGTAGGACTCTGCCAGGTTGGCTGATGTTACAATAAAAAGCATGTGAACAAACCTACAATGGAGCAGCGGGGAAAGTTGACTAGCGGCGGTGATGTTGGGAGCACTGCCCGATTGCATCGGAATTTGGGTTTGTTTTGGGAAGTTCTTCGTGTCACCGCCGCCACCGGACCCGAACCAAGATGTGACGTTGACGCACCGGCGAGAGAGGGGGATTGTGTCTGCGCGAGAGGAGCGGAGGATGTTTGTGGTGGATCCTGTCCCCACGTACTTTGCCAACAGACGGCGGATGGGTTGATGCCGGCAAGGCAAGGCGGTGCAAGACGTCCAACGCCATACATAAGTTAAATATTAATATTTCGCGTCCTGTGGCGACGATGATATTCAAAGACTACCTAGGTAAGTTAGGACGACGCGACGATAAACAGTTGACGAGACGCACAGCGTTCTTGGGTGCCGCCCATGCTGAATGCGATGGCGCCTGAATTCAGTAGTGAGGAGGCGAGGGGGCCTGGACTGAAGGGCGGTGTTGCTAGGGCTATGCACATGAATCGTGTGCAGAGAGTGAGTGTAAACGGAGCCGTGGAGGGATAAGGGGAAGGTCGGCAATCGCACAAGCACTTCCTTGAGATTGCGTCCATGGTGGGTAAGCGTTGCGCATGCAAAGAGGACGGCGCATGAGTTTACGTCCGAGGAGGCTGTTAGGGCGGGGTCATGCTCATGAATTTACGACTAAGGGGGGCGCTGCCAGGGCTGGTATTTGGTGGGTTGGACGTTTGGATCATATAAATAAATAGGCCGAATCAAAAGGCCATTTGCATGTAGGCGCGTACGGTGAAGAAAACATTTAACAGTCAAAAACGTTTAACGATAAAAAACTACACGAAGCTGCCGACAACACAGCCGTCATCGTCCCCAGACCTCTTGCCAACCCTACTCACCCATGCCTGGTGATTAATCCTCAATATCCAACTACCAAAGAAGCAAGCAACACCGCCGCCTCATGATGAACATCAGAAACCTCACACCATCTCACCAACAAAGAGCAAACGCATCAAACCCAGCACACCCCAATGAACACCACATAACCCGTCCGACCCGCCACCATCGTCCACTTCAGTCCCAACTTTTCGCCCACGCGGGGCGCGATGATGGATCCGAGTCACAAGAAGCCGTAGAGGGTTGCGATGCCTACTCGGACGAGAACTCATGCGCCGTCCCCACCCCACCCTTCCTTGGGGTCTTTGGCGGCATCCCAACGTCTGTAATGCACATTGGATTCTCGAAAGGTAGTGGATCATATACCAATTCTGATTCAGAGAACATGGCAGTCTCTAAACCCTTGAGGTTACTAGCGCCATACGAGTGTCGCGCCATGAGTGATGCCGTGTCTTCAGTTTCCGCCACCGAATGTACCAGGGCCTGCAGACGGCGTTTAAGGTTTCCTATTGCACCACAAAATTCGCCCAAAGCCCACTTACATGGTATACCAAAAATAGCCGGGCAATATCCAGTCCTTTGTGAACCTGATCATCCTCAACCGGACATTCCACACGGCCTACATCGGCGAACGCGAATAGCCCACTGAGATCAATTGCCACAAGGAGTCGAAACATGACAGTTGTAGAGATGATGTGGGTGAATGGAATTCCGAGGTGGTCCAAGAGGAATATACGATTTTTCCGCAAACCGTCCCCAAGATCTTCTCCACATCCCGTAGGATGCGCAGATACTGAGCTCTAGCCACTTTGCATCCGTGAAGCAGATTCTCCCGTGCATGCGGAGCGTCCATGTGGACTCTCGATGAGTTCTCGCCGGCAGATAACTCGTCATATTTATAGGATTTGAGATGGACATCCTATAATCCCGGTTATTAGATACTGTTCAGTATGGAAGACTACCTCCTCTACCATTCACCCACCTTTGGCCTTCCTATGATGTAATCGCACTTCTTCCCCCGGGAATCTCCACCCTTTCCCCCTGTACCACCACGTTCTACCTGATCCTGCAAATGAGCTTCTGATCCGTTTTCCCCACTGCCCAAAGGAGAAACACGTGAGAAATTGATCTCTATTAATACGATGACATACTGCCATATGCGCCACGTACAACACGACAGCCGTTGGCTCTTTTATCAGGTAAGGTGCGAGATGGTACACGTTCACCGAGCCCTCTCCGGCCAGGTATGCGCGTGCTTTGATGGCATTGTCACTGTAATTGTTGTTAATAAGAAAGTTACAGGTGGAGTTCACTTGTGTCAATGTCACTCACAGGTTTCGCCAACGAGAGTTCACCCAACGAGTATCCGCATCCAGGGGATCAATGTTGTGAATTTCCGCTCTCAACTTCGCTAAGTCCTGACAAAACTTCTGCATTCCATCCGCACCAAGCGGAACTCTCAACTCCTCTTCTTTTTGGCTGATTTGCTCTGTCAGGAAGTCTTTCATGCCTCTAACGCCCGCTATTTCGGCGATGTCCGCCAATTTTCCAATGCTCATTTTCACATGAAGCTGGAACAGTAAGCGCCTAAACACCCCCAGGTACACTTTCACCGACTTCGACAGAGACCGTTGCGCGTTTCTAGCTTGGGATTTCAACCGTTCTTCGGTCGTCGTTAAGACGTGTTATCGTTTTCTGTCATCAAATCAGCTAATCGTGGATTATCCGCCATTGGAAGAGACCCTTCGCGGCGTAAATCGAGGATGTTCCAATATAGTGTTGTGGTCGCATCACGCTTCCGATGCACCTCATCAATAGCTGCAATAGCTTTTGCGAGGCCATGCACATTTACCGGCACATCTGGAGTTTCAGGCGGCGGTGTCTCAGGCGGCGTTGTTTCCGAAACCCCCTGCTCTTTCTTATCGGCTACTGGCTCATTGTCAGCTTGCATGCTGAATAGCAGACGGAGATTCTCCTGAATCTGCTCCAGCAGTCTTCGGGGTTCGGTGTAGGGCTAATTGGTATCAAGATTCTATTGGTAAAACGCTAGATAACAATTTGGTGACAATAACCTCTTACTTGAAATGTCCTAGAGTCGTTGGAAGTGGCGGACGGGAAGCTCATGCCTTCAGGCCGGACTGGACTATCTGAAGAGCCCGCCACAGTGTCCTGGCCGTCAACCGGGCCTTCGCTAGCCGTAAGATCTGGAGCAGTGGGCAAGGCGGTTGGTGTGGGAAGTCTGCTTTTCTTCATGTGTTCGGAATTCTGCAAGAAGTAAATGCGCTATAGAGAAAACCCATCTCATGAAAGAACCTTGAGGTTGGGTGCCCTATACCGAATGTGCCCCAGAGCTGTGCTTGCGTTTTCTTCTGGGCTGGTTTTGAATGGCAGCACATATTTGGGTCGCGTTGTCTTCAATCGCCGCTAGAGATGCCTTGGAGGTCATCCTTTTGGCTTCGAGTGCGTTTTTAAACTCATTATACACGGCTTGCAGAGCTTGAAATTCCTATTGAGGGGAAACAAACAAGATGCTCCCAAGGGAGCACGGTCAGTCAGACTGACATTATTGTGCAGCAGGTTGACAAGCAAACCGAACTGAATTGGAAAACGCGGAGTGACAAAACGACCTGCAGCTAGCAGCGCACCACCTCAATCCGTCAACGCGTCAACGGCGAGTTTTTCGGCCTTAGGTCCCTTCATCAGCCTACGAGAGGATGACCGACAACGCATCATCAAACCCAGCCAACAGCGCACCATTGGAGAGCTGATCATCCTATCCCACCGCAGCAAGTTCGTAGGCTGACCGCGTTCTACTACACCCTCCCTAAAGTACTGACCTGGGGCGTCCCTCCGCGACCAATGTTGTTGAGAAATCGGGAGTGCCAGTCTGTAGCGTGGCAGGCGACCATCTCTTCAATAGGCAACTCATCCGCAATGGCACGGAGCCAGGATACAGCCGAGACATTCTCTGCTGCTATTGTGCTAAAATAATCGTCGGAAGCAGTCTTCCAAGAGTGGTCTGGCACGTGCATGTTGATGACTGGGTATTTCGTGCGAGTCTGTTTCAATGCGATACGGTGCTGCTTCAAACGCTTCGATTCCGGCCCTGCGTCTAAAACGGGGGAAATGGGATTGTTGAGCGTTCATATTGACCAAGGGTGAAAGTGACTAAATATATAGCAGACAGTGGGAGGGTACCTACCAGTACATGGGCATGCTGGCGACAAAGGCCGAAGGGTGTGGGGGTGGAAAGCAATTGTAGGCGTTCGCCCTCAGGCTTCCCGCCCCCGGCTGGTGCGGCACAGTCATTTTGGAGCCGGACGGACGCGTTGTGATTGGCTGAACCACCTTCACGGTATTCTCTCCGTCATCTCTTCTTCTCCGCCTACCACAAACGAATCACCTGCTGGATCTAAAAGAACACACCGTTTTCTGTGAGTCATCCGTAGAATATCTTGGTCTGGTTTTGTATGTACCACTTGCTTGGTGGGTGCCATTTGACGGTGCCATTCGACGGTGCACCCGTTGGTATCACCTGGTTCTTTGTGCGTGAGGTTCATGCCGGCACCATTGTTGGCATTTTGTCTGCCTTATATTGTACGTGCACGCCGGCACCGTTTGTTTGCTCTTTGCCCGCCTTGCTTTACGCGTACTGTTTGCCGGCGCCGTTCTTGGCCTTCTTTGTCCGGGGCTGGCAGTCCGCACGCCTTATGCACGTCTGACTGTTAGTCCCGCTCCACCTGCCTTCGCCTTCAGTGGGGTTGTCGCAGGAGGATCGGCGCTTGCTTGGGATATCTTTTTGGTTGTCTGGGTGTTTCTTCGTTGCCCGCGTTTGCGCGGTAATACAAATAAGGGAATAGCGTACCCATCCGTGGTCTGTTTCACTCTGTAGGACCATATGGGAAACCCAGAAAGAAGGATTGGCCTGGTTTTTGAAAACTGTGGTTTCTGAGGCTGCGCCTGGACAGCAGAATCTGCGCATCTCCGGACACATTCACACATTGACCTTGACTGCATCACTCACATTCACCCAGACACCGCTACCACCACCACAGGGCAACTGTTAAGGTCAGGAGAGTGGCCTGGCAGCCGTTTATTGGGGAGCCCCCCGCAAAAAAGAGGAAGCGAAAGCAAACGCGACTGTCTTCGGCACATCCGGCTAGCTCAACAAGTTTTCTTTTCTTTTGGTCATTGGTTCTGGCTCCCCTCAATTGCCACCACCCCAATTCATCACTCGCTCATTCGCCCCTTCCAAAAGGAATCCGCAAGTTCACCACTTCAATAGCTGAAACGATAACCGGTTCCCACCCCGCACGCCCATTCCCGAACTGCCCTCCCAAATGCCTCTCATGCAACTAAAGCATCAAACGTTAACACACCCTCCTAACAGGACACGGAATGCCAGGTGACGCCTGCGCACCGAAGACCGACCCCAACGCATCGTCGCCCCCGAATATGCCCGCCGAAGCAGCAGCGCCACACAACAACGTTTTGCCGACCCCGTCCCAGAATTCTTTTTTCTCCTCTTCCGTGATCACGTACTCACTCTCATCCACATCCGAATCGTAGTATGCACTTTTGTCCCACCCAAGCGAACGAAGGAATTGTTCTTCTCGTTCGAGAGAAGCGGAGTACTGGAAAGTGGATGCGTAGGGATCCGGGTGCGACTCCACGTCGGATGGAGTATCGTCGCGATTGGGGCCAGGAGTGCCTGGGGCCGACATAGCTGGCGTGGTACTGCGGGATGACCCGTCCGAAAGTGCAGGGAAGTGATCATCACCATTGACTCCCTGGGGGCTTTCCCCGATGATGGCAGCATCAGTTTCCCATGACTCCTGCTCCGATTCGGCGACGGACGAAGCCTGCGAGCGCACTTCGACTTCGGCATCTTCCTGACAGTCATTGTAATCCAACTGTTCATCCACATTGTTTGCGTCAATGCCAATGGGGCTGGTGGGCCCGGAAGTATCCTGCGAGTTCAAAGGCGATGTTGCGTCATCACGATCGCTCCCTGAGGCAGAACTGATGGAAGCCGAGCGAGATTCGCGAGATGTTGTCGTAGGTGACGTGTTGCACGACGTCCATTCGCCGACACCAGAGTCTGATTTGTGCAGCGAATCTCGTTCCTTCTGGCCTTGGCTTGCGTTCTGGGGATCCATGCTGGCTGGGAATGCTGCCTTATTCCGAGGCGAAGCTTTCATGGTACTGCGCAATTTAGGCCTATTTGCAATGAACACTGGCGCCGCTGTCGACGTGGGCCCGTTGGGTGCCACTGAAGGCCTGGCTACATGATTGATCCGGGTCGGCATTGGCTTTGTAGGCATCGGTGCAGCTTTGATTAGGACTACAGGCTTGGTCGTTGTTGGAATAGGAGCTTTTGCAAGCGCTACAGACTAAACACATTGGATGCCAGTCAGCATCGACGTTCTGAGAAATGCACACCAAAGTCGGCGTGTTGATGATTACCTTGCTCCTTTCACGAGAACCCATCGCCTGCTTTCCTGGAATTTTTGGGGCATTGAGCTTTGGCACCAACGCCTTCAAACGGGCTATCTCCGCCGCTTCTGACGAATCGTGATACAGATCCTCAAATTCCATTTCTCCACCCATGTCATTCTTCGATGGAGGTGCGGCAATCTTCGACGCGACATCTGATTTACCCCACGCAATGACGGGCGACATTGGTCCGGCCGACTTGGGTGCTCCTCCAAGCACGGGCTGCATTGAGGCAAATTAAGGATCAGTACCAGGGAGAGTAAACAAACGACGTGTGTCAACTTACAAAATCTTCAGGAGCCACGATAGGTGATGCTGAAGATCGCACCAAGGGTGATGTTGGAGTTGCGGGTTGATCGTTTCCGGAACCTAAAAACACGTTTGATGAACTTCAATCCATTTACGTTTTGACTTGTAATAATCACACGTACCAGAAGAAGCTACGGATGGGTTGGCAGTTTTGAATGTCCCTAGCGTAGCTGAATTCAGCTGTGGCCATGCTTGCTGAGGTTGCGAGGTTACCGAGTAAGAAACCGATCTCCCGCCTCCGCCGTGAGGACCGTTTCTTCTGCCCCCGTTTCCAGCAGGACCCTGATTGTACGGCCTTCTCGAAGGAGCAGCGGCAGGGGCAGCTACTCCAACTCCACCTGTACTGCCGGCTCCAAATCCCTTCAGCACTCCTGCACCAGGACCGAGAACAATTCCACCCGCCTCAGGTCCGCTAACGGCGCGCCCTCGAGACGGTCCATGTCGACCCCTTTGTCCCTGCATTCCGCCGCCTCCGCCTCCATCCCTAGCTCTGGATGCGTAGGCCATAGTGGTCACATTAGTTCCAGCTGGACCGCGGGGTAGGTCAGACGTCGCACCGAACCCCAGCGACCATTTTGTGGAGACCCCTCTTTCCATTGGGTTCCACAGAACAGCTGTTTCCGTGCTCCCGGACCAGCCCAAAGGTCAGGTCAGAGGAGGATGTTAACACCGCAATCGACGTGGGGTTACTCGCTGCAAAGTGGGAATAGGACTCGTACAAGAGGGGCACGTTTCCGTGGGAAAGGCCCAGGAGCCGGCTATAATCCGGGATTGATGCACCCAACGTGATAGGCTTGGGCAGAACCCACTGCTCTCGGAGCGTTTGGAGACTCGGAGTCACGACCAGCGGTCAGGGCAAGAGGCTGTGAAAAACCCAAATGTAAGTCCCACGAGATTGAAGCTATTTCACTGGTCTCTGCAGCACTATGATACTGAACGGCTGGCCCCACCTGTTCCTGCTCCGCTCAACGAAAGACAAGTCGCCACCAAGGACTCCGAACGTGTTGAGAATCAGAGTAGGTTCAGAAGAAGATACAGCAAGTGAGTCCGCGTTTTGTGACTGCGCACGGGTTTGAGGATGAATTGCAGGCTTCAACTGTTTGAGGGGTTGTCGGACCGAAGTTGGTTCTGAGACTTGGGAGTCTGAAGTTTGCTAGTACAAGAGCCCCCGAATTGAAGGGAGAAGAGTGATAATAATAGTGGAAAGGCTGAAGAAGTCTAACGTGGATATGATTGAAGTATGGTATGACGTGTGGGAAAAGAGTGTTCGCTCAGTGCGAAGTAGCAGCAACAGCCTCGGGAGTGAGTACGTGGGAGAGGGGGGGAAGGTGGGTTGCTGAGGGTGAGGTTCTTTGGAGTATTGGGTTTGTGGAAGTGCGTGCCCTTCTTCTGTGTTTTCTGGCGGCAGCAGGCCTTTCAATTTGCAGTTGGAGCAAACAGTTCAAGGTGATTTGGAAAAAAAAAGACTCGTCTATGCAAGTTTTTCGCACAAGTTCAGGCGAAAGTGTTTGTGGGTCAATAAGTGATTCACGTGGGCTGCAGCCAATCAGCGTCCAGAATGAGATTACTAAATCATCCAATCAACAAACCACAACAGCCAGCCCCTCAAGAGTTCGCGTTGCTTGCTCGGTTCTTCGGGTTTGCTTGTCCCCCTTTTTCGCACCTTCTGATACCCCTAAGTTACAGTCTAATCATTTGTGGTGACAGACCCGACGTATCCGGCCTGCCACGTCACCCTGCGTAACAGAGCAATCCCCGGAAAATGTCCGAATGCGCGCCATTTCAATCAACGTTGATGTAGGGGATGATTGGAAACTGACGTGGGACACCCAGGCGTCGCCTTCATCAACTGTTCTGTGTGAAATGTTTTCTTTTTGACGAGTTCTGACAAGTTGGGACTTTCCACTAGCGATGAAGATCCTATTGGAGTACTGGTGTGAAGCGGGTTGGAACATCGAAAGGTGTAATTGTACACCAATGTTCAATGGCATGACATAGGACTTCAAATATATGTACAAGATATATACAAAAGCGTACTCTTGCCAGCAAGAAATGTACAGTAGTTCAGGATTTTGCCCACGCAAGACCCGCTACAATCAGTCCAGCACTAAACACAACCGCAACTCGCCCTCCGCTGCCTCGCCGTCTGATTTCTGTGGGACGATGGCAGGGTGATCGGCCATGGGACGCGGAACCGAAAGGAGCAAACGGGCGGAGGATGCGAATGGGAGTGTTCATAAATTAGACAGATAGAGTTGGGGCATAGGACGAACAGCAAGGGGTTTTATAGGCATGTATTTTATCTAGTGCTATTTTTGGGTCATTGCATTTCAGGGATACCTGGTGGTGGCATTGCCCCGGAATTTGGATACCCACGTCAAAGATGGGTTAACCCTTTTTTCTCAACGAAATTCCTTTCCCACGATACACCATCACCATCATGACTTGGGGTTACTTTGAATGCGACCTATGCACTATATAGGTCCTTTGGAACCGCTCGCGCTCGCGCTCAACATGCTGGAGACAAGCACTACTCCTGTCCATATCGCGACGAATACTTTTGGGACCAAGACGACCTCGATGACCACGACGAGGAATATCATACCTTTTCCTGCGACTGGTGTGACGGGGTCTTTGCCTACCAATGGCAACTCACCAACCACGTTGACGAGGACCACGCTACGTGCTCTATCTGCAACAAAACTTTCCGTGCTACCCCTCACCTGAACCAGCACCTGAACTCGGGTATCCACAACGGACGCTCCGTCACCTGCACCTTCTGCCACCAGAACTTCCGTACCTTCTCCTCAATGACACAGCACCTTGAAAATGGAAACTGTCCCGTGAAACCTCTCACGCGCGGTCAAGTCAAAAAGTTTGTTCAAGCCCGCGAACGTGCGTGCGACATGCGCGGCGCAATCATCGTTCCGCGCATTGAGGGAGGACCTGGTGCCTGGGGACGGCCTCAGAAGGTTGGCCAGGCGACGGAAGGGAGCTGGACGGGGTCGGGATACGGATGCTGCATCTGTGACCGAGAGTTCTCGGCGTTGACGAATTTGAACGCGCATCTCATCACTCATGGATCCTCGGGACTACAAGTGTTTGAGATGCGATGAAAGGTTCAAGTTGCTGTCTGCCCTGATTCAGCATTGGGAATTGACAGCGTGTGGTCATGCAGCTGTGCAGGCCAGTCGCAACTTGTTAGCTTTCCACCGTATTAGGTATTAGAGCATTAGAGGACGGAGGGTATGGATATTAGATTGGTGAATCACAGTCGTATGTTGGTTGGCATCCAGTGAATAGATCATAGATCCTGTTGCAATGAATGCAAGTCCAATTGCCTGTTGGTTTACGTAATAGTGACTTTTTGATTGCTCTTTCCTTCGCCTCCAAGCCAAGCAAGCTTTGAACCACCATCGGTTCAAAGAAAAGCATTCTCCACCTCCCGCGCAAAGGGAACGGAAAAGGGGAGGATCAAGTCAGGTGCTGAACGCCCTCCTTCGATAAACGACAAGTTCCGTATTCTTAACGATCTTCACCCACATCAAGACTGGTAGCTGGTAGTAGCTGGGTGGGGATGGCAGTATCGTTTTGTCAATCCTTTGATGAAGTACCCGGAGAGTCTAACCCCGGGTCGGACTCCCATCCTCCATGCACTGATCCAGGTTACAATGTGGTCAAACAAGATCGTTGCCCAGCGGCATCTTTGTTTTGATCCCGCACTTGGTCTGCAGCATGCAGCACTTGAAATGTTTCTGTTGCATATCCATCCACTCCAATTCTTACACTTTCACAGTTAGTTTACCGTAATTCATTTCAACCGCGTCGATGATTGGTAAGCAAGCGATCAAACTCCGCACCGAGGGAAAAACCGAGCGCGACGCATTCCAACTCATCTTTCAACGTTCCTTTCAACACGACCGCCATGTTCCGGCCGCTCCTCCAGTCCCGCTTCGTACGGCGGACGGGCTACCTCGCCGGTGCGGGGCTCGCCGTATGGGGTGTAGATAGATACGCATACAGTTCCGTGTTAGAACGGAATTTGCGTTCGCTCGGCATGGGTCTCGTCATTATCGCGGACTACAAGTTAAATTTCCAGCCGGGCAACGCTGAGGGGATCGATCAGTTGCATCAGAGGGTTGCGGAGAGGATTCTGTGGGTGTGTCAGAAGAATGGTGAGTGCGTGATCTTGCTTGGCGAATGTGTCTGCAAGACATTGCTGACCAGAGCGCGTGATGGAATCAAATGAAATTAGGCGGCCTCTACATTAAGTTTGGCCAACAGATAGCCTCTGTCCCCGTCCTACCGCCCGCTTACGCTCGTACTTTCAAAGTTCTCTACGACGACGCACCCGCCGTTCCTTACAACGAAGTCGAACGCATCTTTTCCCAAGACTTTGACGGCAAACTCCCGTCAGACATCTTCTCCACCTTCTCCATCAAACCCCTCGCCTCCGCCTCCATAGCCCAAGTCCATCGCGCCACGCTCAAAGACGGCACGCCCGTCGCGGTCAAAATCCAAAAACCCGCAATCCAGAAACAGATCGACATGGACCTCCTCATGTACCGGGTCCTGCTGATGGCGTACGAAAAGTTGTTTGATCTGCCGTTGGTGTGGAGCGCGGATTACATTGAGGAGCATATTCGGCAGGAAACGGATTTCATTAATGAGGGGAGGAACGCGGAGAGGGCGGCCAAGGCGGCCATGACGGCTGAGGGGGTCGGGGATAAGGTGTACGTTCCGAAGGTGTTTTGGGATTTGACGACACGGAGGGTGTTGAGTGCCGAGTGGATTGATGGAGTGCGGTTAAATGATTTGGAGGGTTTGGACAAGAAGGGGTGGTCGAGAAAGGAGATTATGACGACGGTGGTGAATGTGTTTGCTGATGTGAGTGGAACTGTTGCATTTCTATCCTCCCCTATTGGGATCCGGAAACCAACTATGCACAACATCTTCCATATAGCAAATCTTCCGAGAAGGTTTCGTTCACAGCGATCCGCACCCCGGCAACATCCTCATCCGAGACCACCCATCCACCCCATCCAGCCACCACCGTCAAACTCGCCCGCAAGTAGTCCTCCTCGACCACGGCCTCTACGTCCAATGCAATCCGAAATTCAAAACCGAATACGCCCTCCTATGGAAAGCCATGTTCACGCAGGACGTCGACGCGATGCGGAAAATCACCGAGGGGTGGGGAATAAGGTAAGCCCGCGCGACTTTTCTGAACACCTTAACGCGAAGCAGGTGTCTGAACTTCCTATTCTCACAGAGACGTCGAAGTGTTTGCATCAGCAACCCTCCAACGCCCCTGGCGGCCAGGTAAAGCCGTACACGTCGAACCAACCTCCATGGCCGACTTGTACAGTTCCCAAGTGGACATCAAAAACCGCGTGCGAGAGTTTCTGGCAAACACAGAGTTGATGCCGAAAGAGTTGATCTTCCTAGGCCGAAACATGAAGTACGCACCGCCCTCCCACCTCTCTTACCCGTCTCTAAACTAACCCAACCACTTACAGCCTAATCCGCTCAAACAACCGTCTCCTCTCCTCCCCCGTCAACCGCATCAACCTCATGGCCAACCGCGCCGCATCCTCCCTAACAGCCCACTCGTGGACACGATTCTCATACTACACGTTCCGACTCACACTCTTCCTCTCATCCTTATCCTTCTTTTTCACACGGTTCGTGCAGGAGGTTATGTTTAGACTGACCGGGAAACGAGGGGGTGGGTTTGAGGCGGTCATGGATGAGACGGCGAGGGTGATGATGGAGCAGAGGTTTGGGATTAAGATTGATGAGAGTGTGTTTGCGGGGTAGGAGAGGGGTAGGGGATAGCGGTGGGGCATTGGGGGGTGGAGCGCCTCATGATGATGGGAATCTTGTGTTGTAGCTAGATAGCTGGCCGCACACCGAGTTTACCCTTTTGTCCACGGTAGATAGTGTCAAATAGGTATCTCTAGGGTGAAGTGCGTAGCCGGCAGACATTGTCAAATAACACCATCAAAAACATGCCCAGACTTCTTACCCTCGGACACTTTAAATGTCACTATCGTTCACCCTCCTCCAGTTACGGCCATACACACCATCACACACGAAACCCCATCCGATCTCTCAAGTTAAGCTAGTGATACCGTAGTCAGTACCACGGTTGGGGACCTCCCCAAGCTTTCCTCCAGACTCCTTTTCGGTGGAACAAGCCAACACCTTTCCTTCGCCAAGGGTATGCTGCCTTCAACCTCGCACTTACCCGGTGTCTGCTTGTCCTACCGAAAAAGGTGAGTCTGAGGGAAAGCTTGGGCGGGAATACTACCTCCTGTAACATTTTTTGGAGAAGTAGTTTGCAGGAAGTTTTGCTCCACATCGTTATCCTTAGGAAGATAAATAAACGTCTCACCCCAAAAAAGAGGTATCGTTTTGATGATCAACTGTGAACAAACTCCTCTCGAGTCCCAAGGAGTGAGGGGCCCAGTAATATTTTCTTGGAAAGGTTCTTACCTTTCAAGAGGCGTTCAAAATCTTGGCCCCAATCCATTGCTCTGTGATGCGACTGATATCTATGATATATAATTACAGAAGATAAAATCACTCGCTATTCCAGGGTATGTTACCGGCTGCAACGTTTCTAACATAATCCATTTCCCGGTACAACGTTTAAGAAATCAATCCGTAATCCAACAGCACCCCTGCAGTTTCCTTTCTCGCTGCGCATATCGGTAAGTGTTCCCGTTCTATCGATACAAGATCTCTCGAGAGGAGGACTTTGAGGGCCGGGACGTTGCCCAGCACACACATTCGAAGCATGTAGTCGTATGACAGTGGTTTGCCTGAATTGAGTATGTACTCTACGATTTTTGGGTGCGCTTGACGTAATCTGAAGGATGGTCGGTTGTGAATTGTTTGAAGTGGTCTGGATCAACGGTACACTCGAAGAGAGGGTATATCGGAGAAAGCATGGGTGGAATGAAGTGTATAGGGGGGTCCGTAGGGGAGTCTGTAGGGGAGTGCATAGGGG
>JADGKA010000776.1:0-14536 GCA_027604605.1 Borealophlyctis nickersoniae
TTCCAGACTGCGCGTCTGGCTTAGCTCATCATCCCATCAACCTTAGCTAAGCCTAATTACGCGTCGCATCATATCTACCTATTCTAACACTTCACGGCAGGTGGGGTATGCACAAACGCTCCACGCTGTGATTTGCATTGAGTGTTCAGTATGTTTTTTGTGTACAGGGGTATTCGTAACACGCCGTCCCGCCATGTAAGAACACCTTCCAGTTTGACCCAGGACAAATGCATACCAGCGGACAGTATACAAGGTGTGAAGTTTGAATAGGGAGGCCGCCGTTAGCCGTACACTGATCCTGTTGCCAGAGCTTCTCCCAACTGAATTTGGGATGGCCCCAAGGAAATCGGCGCGTTTTTTCGCTCAATCTGGGCAATGGCGAAGGGGTATCCACATCAAAACACCAGGTAGATAACAGCCTAAACAATGAGCCATCGCTGTAGATGTGCGTCAGAGCTTTGTGGAACTTTCGTTTTGCTGCTAGCTCCCATTGTCAAGAATGGGAATAAACATGCACAAAATATGAAAAGCGAGCGCTCAAAGTCCCAGTTTTCCTTGCAAGCACCGGCACTCCAGCAAAAAATCAATGACTTAAACCAATCACTCAGGGGAGTGGATCACCAGATTTCAGTGGCCACTACCAAACGAAACCTGAACTGCGTCTTCAGAATGCAGTCGCCGCAACAGTTGACTGCGCGCGGAGTTCATGGTCTCGCAAAAGAAACGACTGCACGATAGCCGCGCATTCCACTTTGATTCTGTAGTTCTTTTTCCAGTGCAAAGTTGTAGTTGTGTCTGGAATGCGCTCGGCTTGAGCAAGCCAACAATGAACAATGAAACCCCTCCCGTCTGTGACCCCGGGAAGGATCCAAATGAAAACGGTTGATTGTACAGTCCCACTTGATACGAAAACATAGCACGTGTAACGGCGGAGAGGCAAGGACACGAGCGGCTCCGCCGCCAAGTTGTAAAACCACATGATCGATCTTTTTTCTGCATCTTCCGACAGAAAGACGGTACAGGGCAATTTTGCAGGAAAGAAGACGGGTTAAATTCCCCGATAGGCTCAATACGCGCAAATCGCACAAATCCAACTGCAAATGCTGGGCGAAAGGACTGCAATGGGGTTGCGAAGGCCCATTGTTTGGGGAGCCTGGATTCCTCTTCGGCTTTCATTATGATTATCTGAGTCGACTGTCTTTGGCTCATTACCTTCTTTTGCCTGGTGCGGGGGTGTGTCCGTCGTTCGTCACACCTTGTTAACCGAAGAACGTACAAATTGTACGGACAGCATGGCCATATAGTGGAGGAACGGCGGGATAAGCTCTCCTTTTCAATCCCGGGCTTTCCCTGGTGTTGGCGCTGCAAATCGTTTGGTGGCTATTCCAGTCGGCGCTTCGCTCTCAAAAGACTCAAGGTGTGTGGTCATTTCACGTTTGTGTCACTTTTGAAAGACGGAATGCAGCACTGATATTTCAAAAGCCTGGTAAGCAGCCACATCCACGGTTTCTGCAACGGAGTTACCACAGCGCAAACAACGCACACAGGAGACTATTTATCCCCAAGTTGCCAAAATGCACCACAAGGTTGAGAACCACTACTGGGCGAAAAAAAGAAGATAACCAAGGTTTGAAAGCACTAGGGCACAGTCCTCCTACGTTGAAGAGTCTTGTATGTGCCAGTACCAGATCAAGAACGTTTTGGCAAAGAGCCCTGACCTCCATGTTGTTCGCCAGAAGGCGAGAATGAAATGGTCATGTCAAAAAAGTAAAGGTCATGTTGAATAAGCGGAGGTCACAAAAAAAAGTAAGAGTTTAGACTGGGCCGATATTCCTCCAGTCTGGAATTGTCGACCAGGCAGAATCACTCATGTGTCGTAGGGACAACTCTTCGGTGAAACGGTAATGCGGAATGCGAATAAGAATGCAGTGGCGAGCGCAGCTCCCCCAGGCGGAGATGGCCAGTGACTAGAGGAAATGATGCTGCTCCTCGTGCGGGTGCTAGGGGACATTCTCGACGTTTTTGCTATCGAATGGCACGGTAGCGAGCGGACTCTTACAAACGCAGGCAAACAAGAGCCAACTGCGCATCAGTCCAGCGAGTTGGGGGACTTTTTTGTCAAGAAAAGCTTTGGCATCCGGTATGCCGGGATTGCCAGAATCAACATCACCTCCTCCCTTTTGAGCTTTGATATTAGAAGGGATCAGGAAAAAAAAAGCTGAACGCTTCCAGACTTGATTCGAAGTGGGCGAGTGTCCAAGCCCCAATGGTTATAAGACTCTGCCACCCTAGCATTCCCGCAATCGTGTTATGCCTAAGGTGCGCCCATCGCAGCGCTCTCGGACATACCAGCTGACGAGTCCATACATCCTAGATGAGCCGGGGATGACGGAACAGTCAAGATTCACTCTAGGTCCAGACCGAAATGTGTTCCGGCATTGGATAGTCAGCGTTAGAGCGACCCGTTCGATTTATTTTTGCTTGCCCGCCATTGCCGCGGAGAAGGAAGCATCCAAAAAATGACCATGCTCCGAAACATTTGACTGAAGTCGGTATCCAAACCTATCAGCCCGCAGCTAAGTACCTGTCAGTCGATCCCTCTCCCTAGCCCTTCTAAACATTGTGGTCACTGTTACATTGTGAAAACGTCGGTGAGTCCGAGGGTTTGTACCGGCGCAGCATATGCAGGGGATTTTGCGGCATTGGGCGCTACAACAACAAAGAAAGTGCCGATCTTTTCACCGTCTCGTCACGTCCCATACATCCCAGAAAACCGACCTTCCTCCTTTGTGAACGGGAGCAGGGACAATTTACCATTGGTCGAAGTAATTTTTTTGACTTCAGGAGAGAAGACTTTATACTGACACTGCAGAGTGAGGGGAATTGCGGCAATGTGCGGCACAACAAAGATGGTGTCCGCTTTTTCACCCCGTCTCGTCACTCCCATGCATCCCCAAAACCTTCTTCCTTTGTAAGCGGAAGCAGGTAAAATTGGCGTTCCTCCTCGTGGGTTATTTTTTTGATTTCAGTCCAGCCGCCAAAAAAATGGGTTTGTAAAAGCACAGTTGTTTGGCTGACGTGGGTATCCACCGGAAACGACGACAAGTCGTTTTCTGTGAGGATTATAGAATGGACGGTTGCGTGGGCAGTGGAGAATCAAGGATCTTGGCTCTACCTTTTCCCGCTCTCAAAGACGGCCGGCGTTGTCCTGTTCGACGAAGACAACATGAGGCGGTAGATCGTTAAAGGGCCACACCCCACTTCCCTTTGAGCCCGGGCTTGTTCCGTAGAAAAACGACGATAAATCCGCACAAAAGGAGGACGAATCCAGTGTGGTGGCTCCCATGCAGATCTGAGCAGTCCCATCGCAGCATTGCCGGTACTTACGGAACTCTAACCCGCGAACATGCTCGTTCTCAAACTAAGGCATGGTTTCGTTTCGAAGTAAAGTGTTTTTTTTACGAATACTGCGCAGAAATACATGAGTTGAATGAAGAGAAGGGTATCCGAGTGCGGTCCTTCGCTCTTGACTTTCACAGACGAGCCATAACGCAGCATCCATTCATAGCAAGTAAGGTGTAAGCAATCTTCGCATGCTTGGTGTGTAAATCCGAAAAGTCCTACAGCCCTACATATGAAAATCTCCCCAGCAGGAATGAAATCGGTCGCCGTGCGCCTTGGAGTTGGGTCATTGCTAAGGCAAATTTATCAGGTCCTTCCTTCCACATCTACTTTTCCTTCCCTACTTACCACCGCACGCATTTCTTGCGCGTTCAACTCAACCGCGTAGGTCAAAGGAAAATGCTCGAGCCAGAACAAAACGATTGTTGGACGGTTCATCAAACGTCTTCCGTCAGTCGAAAAACGCTCACATCACAAAAAAGGTAAACGGAAAAGGTGATTCCTGTTACGGAACAGGCTCAGCGTTTGGGAGTCCTGGGTCTGTCCGTCTGGCATGATGTTTAGAGTTTGCGTCAGGGTGCGCAGTCGAAACGAGTACGGGCGGTTCACACCGGCTTAATACCGAGGTTTCAAATTGGTCCTATTTCGGAAATAGAGATACTCAAACGGTTTGCCAAAAGGCTCGTCTCCTTGACGGTACTTTCTCCTCTCCTTTTTTTGATACCTCACTTGACCTCGGATACTCAAATGACAGTCGCTCTCACATCAACTTCCCCACAACCGCGCAAAACCAAGCAATCCTCCAAAGGAGCGACGCTAAACCAGGATTGTCCGGAATATCCACATTTCCGAATTGAGTTTCCCATTTGTTGAGAACCGTAATGTACCTCGTGGCCCGGCTGCATGCCGTTGGTAACAGAAAGTATGGACAAGTATGTGGCAAACGTGTGGTGTGTTTGCGGGCAATGAATAGAGGCGTACCATAGGGCTTTGGTTTCACGATAAAAAAAATCCCTTTATATGGATGGATTGCGACGTGATCTGATTGCGAGGCGGAGATGTGTTCGTTTGCTCACGGCGGTACCCAATGTGCTAAAAACACACGACCAGCGCATGAAATAGAGATTACCAAAGGAAGTCTGTCATACACCAACCGCTTCAAACCACTCTGCAGAAGGAAACATTTCTGACGTTGTGCGGCATAACAGCCGCTGCTTGCGTCTACCGAGGACCAAACTGCCATAGCCGCTCTATTAAACGTATATTTTTGCTGCAGCAACCAGGGATAGTCTTCGTGCTGCCGTCGTTATTGGGTCCCCGAGCGAGTTTCCGCCATACGGACGACGGACGGTAGCGATGGTATGTGTTTGATGGCAACCTCAAAATCGCTGCTTGATTTAGTGGTTTTCTTGGAATCAGCGGGAAAGAGGTAAGAAAACGTATGTTGGAAGGCCGGAATTCTTGGCGGTCTTTGCTTCATAGTGTGGTTCCCTTTTTGGATACCCTTATCCTTGGTTTCGACTGCGCGTCGTCGATCCTTGCAACTAAAGTTCAGGTGCTCGCAGGAATTAACCTAAACCAGAAACCGCTCCAGGTCAGCTTTCCTGTAAACGACAAAAACCAGTTCTTACATAGCGACGCAAAAAAACATAGGTTAACACCAATTGGATCCCTGAATGTTTCATTTGTCTTGATCCATACGTACCGCCAGCCATGCCAGATTGGCCCAACCGCGCCGACTGCTCGGAGAATGTCCGGGAGTGGGTGGGTGCCCAGAGTGGTGCGTTTGCGGGAACAAGTGGACAGTCAGGCGGTCATGGGGTTTGGTTTCAAGAGAAAAAAACTTATGCCGGGCGCGTGGAATGCGGCGTGATCCGATGGCGAACCGGAGACGTCGAGACGTGTTTAATCATTTCACGGCCTGCGGTTCAACGCACAAAACACAACCGTTTGTAGTATGAAACAGAAGTCAACTGCCAACAGCTCATCTCATGTTTTAACCACGTCAAAGCGCGAAGACCTGACCGTTTGAGGGGAGTGTAAAGTGTAAAAATTGCCCACTCGCTCCCGCTTGCAAAGGAACAAAGTGCCATCCAACGGGTCGATGTTACGGGACTTGATTTCTATACCCGTGGGGCACACCGTGGAATGATAGAGTCTCTCTCCCGCCCGGTTCTCAAAAACGCGCAGATGTGTGTGTAATGAAACAAGGGTGCCCCTACTTTTTGGGGGTCAACGACTGTAAAAAGGGTTTGTTGCCGCCGCATCTTTGGACTCGGTATCCGAACCCAAGCGTCCGGTCAAAACCGGGTCCATAAACTACCTTCAGTGCACTTGTCTTGTTTCGTCAGGCAGGTGAAATGCGAAACCTCCATGCTTTATTCGGGTGGTCATGAGCCTCGTATCAAAAAGAGGGCCGTTCATCTCGGATGAAAGGCATGTCATCCGAGGGCGAAGCGGCAAGCTCTCACCTCCAAAGGGTGGAAACACAAATCAAGGTTTTCACAAAATGTGTGTAAGGGTTAGGGAGAAATCCAGCTGAAACCAACCTGAAGCAGAAGAACATCTCGACGTTCTGCGGCATAACAACTGCGGTAGAACAAGTGCATCTTGCGTCCGCAGAGGAACAAAATGCCATACAACGGCTTCTATTCAACTGGTTTTTTTCTGCAGCGCGGAGGTCACTAGTCTTGATGAAATAGTAAAAAAGTGTTTGGTCTGGCACCTTACTGCATGTTTGGAGGGGGTATCCGAACCCGGACTCGCTTCCAAGGTCGTCCCCACGGACCGAAGGGACGTGTAAACGGCATTCACAGTTGTATGTGGATGCATGGGAAGGCAAATGCTCAATACTCGACTCACTAATGTGTGAAGCTACTCCATGGAAGAAAAGTAAACAGGGGTTTGGCATGGATGTGTCGCATCGGGAGTCCAATTTTTTTCAAGGCTCCTTCTTTTGCCGTCACATTCGGTTGGCGGTGCCATCGGGTAGCCGGTCTGTTGAGACCAGACACGCAAAGTTCGCCGGTGGGTTTCGCAAATCTCATGGGCGAAAATTGGGTATCGGAATTTGGTGACCGGTGCAGCCATATCGTCCTCCTTCATCTATTCTTTTTGTGTCGTTCCGTGTTTTGGCGGGGTCGCCCATCTAGCCCCTCAAAGGGAAGAGCAATCGCACGCCCGCCATTCATTGCAGATATTGAGTTTCTCTGTTGCTTCGTGGCTCGTTCCACTTCCATTAACTCATTAACATGGCCACCAAAAAAAGGGCGTTTGCTGTCAATAATTCGGGTGGGTATCCGAGCATGACGAATCCGCCCGTGCAGCGTTGAAATGAAGCAAACCCGGGTGGCAGGTCCATGAGAGAGTGTCACACTCGATCATGCGATGGGGGCACACCGCTCTCACAAATTTGCATAAGCATCGAACTGCCATGTGCGGGAAGGAGATGCTCAATGGTCGCCAGTCGCGTCGGCCCGCAGACACAGAGAAGGACAACGTTGTCCCTCAGACACGGAGGAGGAACCCGAAGTGTCATTTGTCATTCCCAGTCCTGCCCGTTCCCACCCCGAGTAACCGGCGACTATAGAGCACAACGGACAAGACTTGCCCTCTTCAACAAAACCCTCCAAAAAACCAGTGCTCCTGGGGTCTGCGCATCAATGATTCAGGTGGGTATCGGAACCCAACAACAGCTAGACTATCTGGTTCCGCCATGAGAATTGCGCATTGCTCCTGAGCCTATTGGCGGTCAGACAGCCCGTCGCTTCCGCGGACCACTCCTTCACACCTCAATAAAATGACGCAAGAGTGTACCCCGAAGGACGTCCGATACACATGGAGAAAGAACCCGACTTCGCATTCACGGCCCTGCTAGTGTTCCATTCACAAAGGCAGTTAGCGTACATTATATTCACCCTTACATCCTGCATATTTTTTTCGCCCTCCCCATACCTTCTCTTCAACAAACCCGTCGAAAAAAAAAAAAAGAGTCTGCCATCTTTTTCGAACAAGATCGGGTGGGTCCGACACTTCCACCAAATCCCGCATTTGTAGCGATGGGCCAACCAAACTGCGAACAAAACCGGTGGGTCTCGCCAAACCTTCTTGATTGGACATTGGGAGTGCATTGGAATGTGGGGTACCCGCTGTGGTCTTGTGGTCATCCGGTCCTGTGGTCTTGTCATCATGTAAAAAGCGCAGCGAATTGCGGAGTTTGGTTGGTGGCCGACCAATCGTCGATCTGATGCGAATGTGAGAAAGGCCTTTTTTTGTTGCTCATCCTTGTCTGTCTTGTTGCAGTTTTACTTTTGTTTCTGTCCAACGGGTCCCAGGAGCGGAACGACGCTTACTTCCCGCCTGTCTCGTCCCAATGGGATTCGTTCTTATTCTTTACAACAAGGCCACTGGCACATAATTGTGCAGCGCGCACATTCGAACGAAGCAAGCGGCAGGGGGTGGGGGGCGGTCCATGAGACGCCGCAGTCTCCCGCTCCCTCATGCGATGGGGATGCCAAAGGGTGCAAAGGAATAAAACCGTCCGTGCATCCGCATATGGATGGGAGCCTACCGTGAGAAAATGTTTTTTTGTGGCTCGTCCTCCCTTTGCGCGTTGCTGTTCTGTTTCGTTCACTACGTAGGAACCTTTCAAGTGGTCTTTCTGTTTCGTGCAGTACATAGGGACCTTCACGTCGCAGCAGGTTCCCTTTCCTTCACTTGAAATAGGACATTCGTCCTTCACGCAACCAGTCCCACACCGCAGCCTAGGAGTCGCATCCGCGCTTTATCGCTTACTTCCCACCCAAACCAGCCGCATTTTTGTCATTTTTTGGGTAGTGCAGCGTTGGAACGAACGAAGCAGGAGACCAAATGCGGGTGCATAGGTCCGTCCAGTGTCCTGCTGATTATGCGATGATGGCCACCTCGGTTCGGTGGTTTCCCAATCGGCGTCAACGCAAGACCTCCCATACGTAGGAAGGAGAGCACGAACACTCGCTTAATAATGCATCGGCCCGCAGACACGCAGAAGAAATCGGCCCCTTTGACCTGCAAACTTGAAGAAAAGAACCTGATACTGTACGATTCACATCCCTTGCCCGTTTCCATCCTAAATAGATGGAGCATATGTAATGCACCATGTTCTGGTATCGGATTTTTATGCTCTCCACACGGACTCTTAAACAAAACCCTCCAAGAAAAAAAAAATAACAATGCGCCTGAAGTGCGTCCATCAGTGATTCAGGTGCGTAGCCAAACCAACAGCCACTAGTATCACGCATGGCTCTCTCCCCTGCACATGGTGGGTGCCTTTTGTAGATTACAGACGCGTTTTCAAACGGGTAACATAGGGACTAGACCGAATGTGGAGGTCAACCGAAAGAAAATTAGGTTGTTTTCATCCGGTTTGAATATCACGCATGGCTCTCGCGTCTTTATCGAGCACATGGTGTGGAGGGCCTTTTTGGACATTCATACAGTAGATGCGTTTTTAGGCCCATCAGATGTGGGGGCATAGCAACCATGCAGAAGAACCGAAAAAAAAGGGATAGCTTTCTCGAGCATACACATCAGGAGTATGACTCGGTCTGGGTATCCAACCCACACCCATCCCGCCGTGCGTTTCGCAGCTCTCTCGCTTACACGCAGGCCATGTTGTTGTTGACGGTCGAGTAAAAATCATACACACTGGTAGGGGGATAACCACTCAAATCTGCGAACGGCATCCGGCAAACACGACGAACAGCAGCTGACTGGTCATCCACGGCCCTGCTCGTTAGCCAAAACTTGAGGTACCTTTTTTCCGCCCTCCACCAGCACTCTTCACCAGAAACGTCGAAAAAAAAAACTATTGGCACACCACGTATCGGGGTATCCAAACCCCAAAGAGTCTGCCAACAGTGTCCAAATTTTGCTCCCATGCCTCATCGCACGCCGGCGTGTTGTTTATTCGAGGGTTTTGCACGGCGATGGGATCGGGAAATGGAGCGAAGGTGGAGGAGAACCGAAAAAA
Source organism: Borealophlyctis nickersoniae (assembly GCA_027604605.1). Lineage (NCBI taxonomy): Eukaryota > Fungi > Chytridiomycota > Chytridiomycetes > Rhizophlyctidales > Borealophlyctidaceae > Borealophlyctis > Borealophlyctis nickersoniae. The sequence continues at coordinate 9,413 of JADGKA010000776.1, forward strand.
GAGGCTGATGGGATCTAATGAAGCAGGTGGGTACGGGCACTCAACCCAAACCAATCCTGCCACCGCGCGTTGGCACATTTGTTTGTTGAAGGTCACGGAATTGTGCTGGGGCGGATAGCAGTAGAATAATCCCTCATACAGCACCCATGACCGGGGTAGATCTGCCACCCAAACCCCAATCCCACGCGCGTATTGCAGCTCCCCTGATTGGGCATGTTGTTGCTACGTGCCTTTCTTACAGGTCATGGAACCTGCCATACGGCAAGGTTGGCGTATGCCCGCTTAATTCTCTAGATAACAAAAATGGACGCGAACCAAAAAAAAAAATTGAGCGCCATTCACCTCCTATGGCTGTGGTGGGTATCCAAACCCCAAACCTAATCCTACCGCGCGTATTGCAGCTCCCTTGCTCGCTCGCATATGTTGTTCTTATTCGTTATGTAAAAGCGTAGGGGCATAGTAAGGCAACCACTTAACTCTGCCGTCAGAACAATGAACAAAAACCAAAAAAAAAGAAGGGGAAGAGAACGCCTGCCATGACTGGGGTTGGTACCCAACCCAAACCGCTCTGCCTCGCTCGTGCAATGTGGTTGCGACGTTTCTTTGTTATGTGAACGTCTTACGGGTGTAACACAACAAGCACTTAGGTTCTGCAGGTCGCAAAAATGAAGGAGAACCGAGGTTTCAGACTGCCTCCCCGCCTCCCCAGTGACCTGGTTCGGTACCCAACCCAAACCAATCCTGCCGCTCTTACATTGTTGCCACATTTCTTTGTTTAAGGGCATGTAAAAGTCTTACATGCGGGTGAGGGAGATAACCAATTAATCGTGCAGGTAGCGAAAAAAGAAGATGGGCACATACCCGCTAAAATCTTTCCAATGACTGGGAGGTGTCCGAACCCAAACCAATCCTGCCACCGCGCGTTGCCGCAATTTTGTTGATGTAAAAGTCTTACGAGCTGTACCGGGATAAGCATTTAGTCGTGCAGATAGCAAAAAAATGAACGAGAACCGAAAGAAGAGGTGCCCACACGGCTGACGGCTACAATGACCGGGAGGTGTTCGAACCCAAACCAATCCTTCCGCGCGTATTGCCACTCGCCCTCTTGCACAGTTCAACTTACAATTAACAGCCATGAAATCGTCATATGGGCGGGCAGCGGGATAATCTCTCAGTTCTTCAGGTTGAATGGGAACCCAAAAAAAGGAGTTGCAACAAGCCAACAGACGATCATGACTAGGGAGGTTATCCGAACCCAAAACCCAGTCCTTCTCCCCTTCCTCCTCCGCCCATGTTGCTACGTTTCTTTCTTAAAAGTCATGTAAAAGTCATACAGCGGGTAGCAGAAGAACCAACTCAATTCTGCTGCAGGTAATAAAAATGAAGGACAACCGAAAAAAAAACAGGAGTGCATCCCGGACCAGCTCCAATGACTGGAGTCGGTATCGGACCCAAACCAATGCTGTCAAGCTCGCTCGCTCACAGGTGTTATTGCTACATTTCTTTGTTAGAGGGTGTTGTAAACGGCGTACGAGCTGGTAGCGGGATAACCACTCAATTCCGCAGTTAGCAAAAATGAAGGCTACAACCGGGTGTCCAATGACTGGGCGGGTCATCAAACCCAAACCAGTCCCGCCAGGAGTATTGCAGCTCTCTCTCTCTCTTACACGTAGTGCATGGTGTTGTTGACGGTCATGGAGGTGCCATACTGGCGGGGAGCGGGATAACCACCAAATGCAGGTAGCAAAAATGAACCGACAAAAGAGGTGTAATGACTACCTTACCTTGGATGACTGGGTGGGTATCCAAACCCAAACTACTCCTTCTGTCTGTATCGCACTCACTCACTTGCGCATGTAGTAGCTACATTTCTCTGTATGGTCGTACGGGTAGCGGGATACCCGACTTGATTTTGCAGGAACTTGCTCAAATGGTACCGGTATGTTGCGCGGTCCTCACAAAAGCTGCAAGCGTGCGCACGGGTACATCTCGTCAACCACAAGATTGGCGCGCCCGACTTCCAAAAGAAGAGTTCATATACGCGCGGTGCATACAGCGTACCATGTTTTTTTGGTTCTTATTTTCTGAGAGACACTAAAAAAATGATGATACTTGGTAAAGACAGTGCAATGCTCGATGCGGGTATCCAAACCCGAACGCTGCTTCTTCTTGAGCTGGTAAACGAAGCCAGCTTGGGTTAATAGTAGTAGAGGGCTACAAACCGGTGTAGAGCCGCATAGTGATGAAGAAAAGCGTCGGCTCTGCCCCATTCCAAACATCGTAATCTCAGAACCATTAGGAGGAACGCGGATTTGGACCACCTGGTTGATTCTCCCGCATGACCTTGGTTTTTCACCCCGTTTTTTGCGACGCGGATGCGGCGGCACATTTCACCACCATACCGGATTGTAGTTACTGCGTTTTCTGATTGACACGTAAACGGACGACCGACAGTTTACGATATGCGCGGGGATGAATGCCATACTACCTATCCCTCTGGAGCGACGGTGTGGGTCAGAGTAAACAGAGTGTACGTGCCGGCGGGAATCAACAAGACGAGCTGCCCGTTTGCGGTGCTCGAGGGTCGAAAGTCGAGGGGGGTATCCGAGAGAGTGGGAGTGGCTATCAAGCCCGCGAGCAGTGTCCACCGAGTCTCCAGAGTCCGCGAGGCGTCGAAAATCCGCCAGTCGTCCAGAGTCCGCAGTCGTGACCTACCCAGTCCCCAAATTCCGCAGTCCCCAAGAGTCCGCGAGTCGTATCCCCAAGAGTCCAGCGAGTCAGCAGATCGTCTGGAGAGTCGCCGGAAGGAGTTGTCTCTGGCCGAGTCCGTGAGTGTCCAGAGTTTGCGAAAGTCTTCTGCACTTCATCTCCCGCTTCGTCTCCCTCGTCTCCACGTCGTCCAGTGCAGCGGGAGTGGGTGTGGCGTGGGGGCGGGACGGCGTTGATTGGCTGTCTTGCTGGGCCCCATCGAATGGTCTCAGATGGCCCGTCGATGCGGCCCGGTGGTGCTCTATGACTGTGTCACCCACCGTATTTAATTAAGGGATACCCGAGTTGGCCGCAAACGCGTTGCGGGGTATCCAGAACACTTCCGTTGAGCATGTTTTAAGGTGCGCGGAGGTCACCGGAAAAGGACATGAACAGCAAGAAGCATGGCGGGATCGAGGATCATTTTTAAGTGGATTAATAGGTTCGATCCTTTCCATTTTAATAAGAATAGAATCGAGAAAGAATGGGAACCCTATCCCAGTTGTGTAAAATGCGCGGTTCTCGGACGATGGACGGACGATGGACGTGGCCGTAGAAAAAGAAACGAAAAATACCGGTTTATATCCGAGTGTGCCACCCAGTCTCCCGCAAATACATATATAAGGCTCTCTCCCGTCCGCAATTCCCCAAACGTACATACAGTACGACGTCCAAAAAACCACCAACCAACCACACTCACAATGTTCGCCAAACACACCCCAACCCTCCTCCTCCTCCTCCTCGTCGCCATCTTCTCCACCCTGACACACGCCCTACCAGCCGAAATCACTGACGACGGCAACGCGCAAGCAGCAGTACAACTCGCCGAACAGGCTAAACAAGCGAGTAAAGACGTCGCTAATGTCGTCAGCGCCTTTATCAGGGCTGCAACTGTCAGTGGAGTGACCAACATTGATGACAAATTGGAGGAAGTTTCAAAGGCACTGGTTCCGTTGAGGGTGCAATTGAATGAGTGTGAGTAAAGCGAGCGAGTATCTTTCGAGCGACGTGTGATTAGCCACCTTGGGGTTTAGACTTGAGGGCAAGCGGATGGCGAGCCTCGAGTCTAACCCCAAGGTGGCCTGCCTGGCTTTGCGAAGCAAATCCTAGGGGTTTTAGGGGGGCGTGTTACCCCCCCTGCGCATCTATTCCACCTTCCCACACCATAGCTATATCGGAAACACACACTATCTAATAACCATGTAATCCTCGTTGCCACAGTGGCCTTTACGCTGAACTCAACCTCGGGCGGCTCTGAACAAACGGAACAGAATCCGGAAACCACGGCGTCTGAATAAAGAAAGAAACGGAATATTAAAGACGCGGGTTTTTGAAGAGGGGGAAGAAGATGCGGGGTTGTTTCTGTTTTTGGGTTCCCTTTTTCTGTAAATTATTATTGCGTAAATTCAAGTACAAAACTAAAACTACTGCGTGTACGCGGACTTTGTTCTGAATGAGTGTCATGGCTAAAGGTCGTCTCATTATCGGTGTTGGCTTCCACCAAGGGCGCGCTCCGCCGCGCCGCTGCACCAGTCTCGATTCTCCAATCGACTTTTTTTTGTTTCATCTCCTGTGGTTATGATCCAACGACACGCAATGGATGGACATACCAGAGTCGGATTCAGGAACAACACAGTTTGAACGTACCACCTGAGGACATGTTTTAACCAACGAGTGTGCTGCACATTGGCAGAAAACCGTCTGCATGCGGCCCTCCTTGCATCTCTTTGGAACATTTTTTTTCCTCTACTGCGTGGACCACCTACCTACTATGCTGTTTGACCGTCGTTTCCGCTGGAATCTGAAGGCGTCCGGCTGATACTCCCAAAACGCGCCCCCGATCTGATGGGATTGCCGTCGCGGCGCGGGATGAAGGACGACACCTCGTTTGAGCCATTTCGAAGTGAACGCTTTACCGTGTACGTCCAACGCAAACCACAAAGCGAGGCCTTGAAGCCAGGCGAACAAAAAAATGTTCCGTTCCTCCGGCGGTGCAACACATGAGCCGCGTCAGCACTGTATGCTTGCTGGCATGACATTGTGGAGTGCGAACCTTGTAACCGTGCCAGAAGGCAACCAACAACCCAGTCTGGCCTAATCTCCAAACATAATGCGTTACTAGTGGATGGTCTGTTCTCCCGCATGGTTGGAAAGAAATGAAATGAAACCAATGCGGAGGTCGGTAGGGTATGGACGCGTTGGCACATCCTTGTACAAGTCGTCTGTTTTACATCTCCTGTGAAAGTAATGCTTTCCGCGTCCCAGGGGGTCTGGCCTCTCTGCTGGTACGCGCAGGACTGTGTGTTTGGACTGGATATTGCGCGCAGTCGCTACCCTGTTGCGCAGGCCTTTCCGAAAACATTCATTTTTCCCCGG
>JADGKA010000777.1:0-14535 GCA_027604605.1 Borealophlyctis nickersoniae
GGGTTGGAGTGGGCCCGTGGCGTGCCGGAGGACGTAGAATACAATTCCCAATAATCGATTGAATGAACACTATACACAAAACACTCATATTACATTACGTTTCATACACCGGACCAACGTCATTTACATATACCCTTTCAAACTCCTCCCAAAAGTCCCTCACGCCAACACCGGCACATCACCTTCCCTTCCTTCCTTCCCTCCAACCGGGCTAACCACTTGCGTACAGTACCGACACCGCGTAGCGAGGGTCGGGATGGGCGTGATGCAGTGTGGGCAGTCTCTTGTTGCGGGGGTGGAGGATGTGGCGGGGGCGGTGCGGAGGTAGTGGTTGGTGAGTTTGATTGCGACTGCGCCGGGGGAAGGAAAGGAAATGTTAGCGATCTAGTTACGCAACGCTCTAGTATGAGAAAAACACAGGCAACAAAAAGAAAAACTCACCCCTCCACAACCCAAACACCGCCACCCCAATTGCCAAAAACCTCAACACAGCCTGCACCGCATGCCCGACATTCAACGTCACGGCGCCATCTTTCATGGCATCCTCCATCGTCACGTACGCGAAACTGCGACCCGCTGCACGCGCTTTTTGTTGCAGGTGGCCTGCACGGAGGACTAGGAACCAGTTTGACATGCGTGAGCCTATATGGAAAACGCGAGATGGGGTGAGTGGCTGTGGGTTGAGATTACTGTATGGCAGGAAAGGACGCTGCGTACTGTACCAAAGATGAGACCGAGTAAAGGAGTAAACAAGTCATCGACGAGAGCTTGCACCGCAGACGAGAATGCGGAACCAATGATGATACCCAGACCCGTATCGACGAGGTTCTACAAAAAAATCGCAGGTCCTTCCTTCATCAGTATCGTTTCCATTTTCACTGCCTTTTCACACCTCCTCACATTCGCCACCCACGTACTCACCCTTTTACCCAAAAACACGCCAAACTCCTTAAAGAAATGCGTGTACGTCCTCGTATCGATGGCTCTCTCTACTTTTCTCTCGAGTTGGGATTGGATGTACGAGACCATGGAGTGGTTGGATTCCTTGTCATGTGCGATGAGGGCGTCTTTGGAGTGTGGTTGCTGTTCCTTGGAGGACATTGTTGTTGGATGAATTGAATTGATATACGTAGGATGTGTTGTTATTGGTTGGTGCTTGAAATTGTTAATGAGATTCAGAAATGAATTAAAAGTGAATCGTTCGAACGAACGAAGGGTTTTAAAAGGTGCGCGCGAAGTGTTTTGAGGACCAAGTGGCGCAAGCATGCTGACATCATGGTGATGCCTGGGGTATCCGATATGGCTGCGTCCTTTAGGCGTCCTTCAACGTGCTCATCCCACAGGGTATTCGTTCTGAGCAGAATCGAGACCTTTGGATCATGAAGAAGAAGAAGTCAAATGTATAAAGTGTGTGGATTTTTTTTTCATTCTGTTTGCGAGGAGAAGGTCCAACGAGGGGGGGAAGGTCGTTAAGAAATTGAGGGCTACATTTGGAGAATTGCGCGCGAATGCACTTCCGGCATACCCTAAATGCAGACCCATGCAGCAACACAACGGGAATATTCCGTTTTTATGAATGCTCTGAATCTAAGAGTAAGAAACTATCATGACACAGCGATAAAAAATTACGCACGTTGCACTGGTCACCAGAGCCGTTACGAACAACGATATAGTAGTTGCGGCAAATAAAAGGTTCAAGCCAAAAAGACGAAAAACCAGTCCCCAACAATGGAAAGCGAGACATAGCCCACCCACATCCAAGAGGATAACAAGTATAACAGTCTTCGCCCAAAAGAACACCACCACAGTCGCTTCCACCACATCAAAAATTCAAGCACTAAACGTTTTCTTACATTATACGGCCACCCACCCCCCAAAACAACCCATCCCTCAATCCCCTCCGCAACAAGGAAACTATTTACATTACGAGAACGCGCTTCCCCCCACGATGCAATAAAATTAAAAGACACTACGTTTTTTTTTTCGAAGAGCCTCCGCGGGCTGAACATCCGGTATAAATCGAGGTGTTGGGCGTATTGCTTTTGCTTATTTCGAGCTTCTGTTTATTTTTTGAGCGGTGGTTGGGGAGAGTTTAGGCCACCAAACCAATGTCGGTTTCGCCACGGGGGATGAGATGGGCGTCTGGGCGGCGGTCTGTTGACAAGGAAAAAAAAACACCCGCACTCAGCACCAGATTCCAGGGACAGAACATTGGGAAATATTCGGAAATAGAAACACGTACGTTGAGCAGTGGGCACTTCATCCTCGAAAAACGACATGATCAAACGATTCTGCGCGGTACACGACTCCACCAAGCTGTTGATGCGTGCCGTCATATCAGTCAACCCCTGCCTCAACGCCTCCCTCCGCTCCGACGCCATGCCCCTCCCCTCCCTGCTCCGAAGCAGCGCAGCGGTGCTGGCTGCAAACGTAGCTGCCGTGTCCCGCATGCCGCTGCCGAGATCGTGGTACCTTTCCGCCAGCTGCTCAAAGAATTCCAAATCGGCGGAGGTACTCCTGGCAGCAGTGCCAGCGGTGGTGCTGGCAACGGGCACCGTGGCCGTAGTAGAAGACGTGTTGCGGTTGCGACGGTAGTTGGCGGCGATTCTGAGTTGTGGGAGCGCGGATCCCGGGATGAGCTGCTCCTCTTCCTCGCTGCTGCTGCTGGAAACACTGCTGACGTCCGTATCGGAATCGTCTCCGTCGTCTTCATCATCGTCGCCATCATCATCGTCATCAGAGCAACGTGTTTCCGGTATGTCGTCGTCCAGAACCACGTTGTTGTCAGCGCCGACAAAGTCAATCTCAGAATCTTCTTCCCCCTGCCCTTGCAACACATCCACACGGTGGTCATTATACACAAACAACGGCATCCCAACAACATGCCGCCTCCTCCCTTCAAACACCGTCTCGTCACGCCGACTCCCTTCATCCGCACTCCCTCCAACCCGAACACTCCGGTGAGTTCCGGACGCACTCCCTCTCTCCCAATCCTGGTACGACGCAGACGTGCCGCCGCCATTGTCACGGGCGACTCCGCTCTGCAGTTGCAACAACGCACCAGCCCTGGACGACAGCCTCGCCCGCAGATCGGCCAAGTCTTGGTGCCGGTCAGAGAAGAGCTCAGAGAAGCGCCTGGCGCGAGTGGTGACGTCCCGCGCTCTCGACCTGATTTCTCGGATGGAGGGGAGTTGGGGAGTCTGGGTTCTTCGAGAGGGTTGCCGGACGCGTGGCGAGGTGAGAGAACGCGCACCGTGAGAGTGGGTGCGGGTGCGGGTGCGGGTGCGGGTGCGGGGCTTTGAGGGAGAGAAAACTGGCATTGGCTTTCCCATTGTGTTGCTGCTTTGCTTTTTGGTGGGATGGTATTTGCGAGATGGGTGTGCGTTACGAAGTGTGTTCAAGTGTGAGATTCTCGAGAGCTTTGTTGGGTTGATGGAGGTGGTGGAATGTGGGAATCCCAAGCGATCAGAAACCACATCACTAAATCAGCTGCGATCAAACGGCAGAACGCGTTACTGCACTTCCAATTGCGCTTTGCAGAAGGGAAGTAAATATGGACGAATCCTGGTTTGGACTTTAGCTTTCGGCACCATGGGAAGTACATAAAATGCCATGGACATTTGAAACATTTCACCGCCCTTGTCAGAGTCATTGAGTTGTCACCATCTCTGCAACGAACGCGATGGAACAACAGTGTGTCTTACAACTCCCATTCAAAACCCTACCACTACTACTATTCTTTTTGCAGTAATGTCCCCGGAAACAATCGACTTTCCACCTTCTTTTCACGCAGCAGAGGAAGGAGTCGGCGCTCCAGTAGCGGCAGATGACTGCTCTTGACCAGAACAGATTTGTGCAAACAATTGTCCGCCCATGCCGGATACCATGTCCTGATGGTAGTTAAAAGATGCGCTTACAGTCAATATACAACCGAAAAACCGGGCAATCCAACGTCAGCATTCTTACCGTTGCCCCTCCACATGCATCACCTCCCAAACACGTCTGCAAGTTCTGGAGAGCGCCAGGACCGCACAGCACTTGCACGTACTGAGCGAGGGTAGACTGGTTCGCAGCGAGACCAAGGCCGCCCAAGCAATTGGTAGCGCACTGGGACGTGACCGCGTCACGGGCGTTGCAAATGTATTGCGGGGCAAAATTGAGCAGCGGAGAGACCTATCAATTTCACAAAATTGTTAGAGCCCAAATCCACCACCACACACCACACCACACCTCCAAACAAACGCACCATAAACTTATCCGGACACCCCTCCCTATCCATACACGCATCCGCACTCGCAACAAACCCAGTCGAATTGTTGCACACGCTATCCAACGCCGCAATCAACGTGGACGACATGTTGGCGCCAACGCTTTCCCCGATGCATTGCAAGCTGCAGGGGGAGATGAAGCTGAGGTCCAGAGAGAAGCGCGGTTGGAGGGGTCGAGCGGACACCACCGCCGTCGTGGTTGCGAGGACGAGGATGAGGGTGGATGCGATGTGCATGTTTTTTGAGGTTTTTTGTTGAGTGGTGAGATTGGGTTCTTGTTTTCGCGGAGAGATGGATGGAGAGACGGAATCGGAAGGCTGTGCATGCCCTCCATTTATAGGCCCGGAAAGGCAGCGGGGGAGTGGTGTCTTCGTCGTTCATCGCCAAGAGGGCCCGGACCGTGCATAAACAAAAGGTTCGCGGATCGGATACCTTCGTCAGGCGATGTGACACGTGACCTGGCGACGTTCCGCTTCCAGTACGTCGTTTTTGCTTTACTGGACGTCCCACCATTACTCCGAGCTATACAGAGAAAGAAATTGCAAAAAGGAGACCACATATCCATCCTAGTATCGTGTACTCCCAATTCTGACTCCTACAATACTTGCATAAACTGTGGGGTTCCAAACCCAAACGTTGTGTGTGATGGATACCCATGTCCATCGCATTGGAATTCTAACATTTCAGTTACGGCCATACACACCAGCCTACACCGGATCCCGTCTGATCTCCGAAGTTAAGAGCGTGATGGCGCAGTCAGTACTGCGGTGGGGGACCACGCGGGAATACTGCGTGCTGTAACTTTTTTTTTCACTGGTTCTACTCTGGCTGTTTTCTACCGTGATGGAGGTCAATGTAATCAAAGAGCAAACGTTTTGTGCGGCATCTGTCGTGCCTTTTGTTTGGCTCAGTAGTCTTAGAGCGGTTCATAAAATTCAAGCAAAACCGAAAGTCATCGAGTTGCGCGCTGGGACTGTTGGAGTGGATACCGTCGAGACTCACGTCAAAGAAGCTGAATATCGTTGGAAGTTATACATTCATGTTTTGGAATGGGACTGTCGGAGCAAGTCGTGTCGTACTACTTCCACGAGCCGCGTCGCGCAGTCGCCTCTTCGAAATGAACACTGCGATTCGCCCCACAACTTCGAGCAAGAGCAAGAAACCCATATGAATCCGCCCTCACCATGAGTTAGCGACATGCCCAATTGAACCGATGGCTATAAAGTCCGCTTCGAAGGTCGGTATCATCGGCGGAGAGCCCCATTGTCTGTCGGCCTTATTACGCAAGGCGTCAAAAAAGACGGTATCCAAGCTGTCCTGCCCGAGTGAGAGCACAACCACCCAACGGCCAGTCCCTGAGGACCGAAGAAAGCCGGGCAGGGGCAAAAATCACACACCAGGAAGTGTAAATTTTAAGTACGTAGATTGACTTCGCAAGCACCCACAGCCAGTCCCTCAGGACCTAAAAAAATTAAAAAAGCATTCCGAAAAATGAAAAAGATCCGGCCTTCCGGAGTCGAACCGGAGACCCTCAGATATCATTGTAACCGGCTGGACGGTTCCACTACAGTCTGATGCTCTACCAACTAAGCTAAGGCCGGTTTTGGATGAAAAACAGGGTGCAAGCGGTTTCCCATGAAGGTAAAAGCATGTGCTCGTGGGCCAATTTAGCCGAAAGCAGGCTGCACGGCATGATACCAAATGCATCCCGCTAAGACCGTACCGCGTGCAGTTGGTGGCTGGCTGGTGCAACTTTACCCTTTTGGGCCAAAGTGGTTTTCCACAACAATATAAAAAGGGCGCGTTCCCCCCCGAAATCGACTTCATCCATCCACTCAACAAACCCCCCATACCCGTGACTGGGAACAGCACACCCGCCCTTTCCTCCGGTCTTCCATCTTCTGCACCACCATCCGTTTGCATCGGTTGCCCCTTCTTCACCACTGTGGAACCATGCTGTTTTGGCGTGGCAGTGGCTCGAACAGTAATAAACCGATGCAAATGCGGTGTGGGAGTGTGGTGTGGAGACATTACTATAGAGACTACCCCCTTTGTCTTCGTTCCCCCACATAACTGGAATCCTGGAAAGCAGTATCTTTTCGACACGAGCTAGGCAGGATATGGGAGCTGCACACCTACCAACCCTTGTATTGGGCGGAGATAGTCCCTCGCACACGAGCTGGAATATGCTCAGAACCTGCGGGTCAAATCCATGTGAAACACTTCGGTGTCAAAACGCGTTCAACGCTCCGGTGTTGAACGTGGTGTTAAGCTCTGGTGTAATCTTCTTTTGTTGAGTGGATGGTCAGGTCTGTCGTACGGCAGTGTTCCAGGTGCAGCAGCTTTGCTGTATCGTACTTTTCTACCTTGCCCTCTGATCCGGTTCAAGCCCGGCAGTGGGAATTCATGTATATTACACTGGAATCCCGAGGTCCTTGTCCGTGCCTGGCTTGTGCTGCAATCCCTTGGTGGTTGCGCGCAGGCGGGGAGAAGCTTGCGCAAAAAGGCTTCATCGACGCCTTTTCGAGGATGGGGAAGTTACCAATTCCACGGCGACAGGTAGTTTGGGGTAAAAGCGGTTAGTTGGTTGAGCTCCCCAGTCAGTGTTAGCCCACCACCGGGACCCTTCCGTTTGTTTACCATCGCGTTTGCATGCCCCGAAACGAACCAAACGAGACGCGTTTTCCTTCTTTCCTGTTGATAAACTATGCTCCAAACGACTTTACTTCCTCTCACACGCCATATCCCACCTCTCCCCCGCAAAGGCCGCCCAAACCCACCATCTTCACTGCTCTCCGCCTGGCTGCGTTCGTCCTTTTTATCAACCTTGCCATCTGACTACCTCCACGAAAACCAACCGCAGCAGCAACCGCTGCGACTCCGCCTGGTCCAGCATCGGTGAAGGAACGGAAGGTTGTCCAGCCACGGAGAGCTTGTAAAGTTTCAAATGCATTTACAGCGACGGTCGATGCCAACAGCGATCAAAATATGCATCATATTAACCCAAAAAAACCCATCAAAAAATACACCACTCGCTATTTTACTGTATTTAGCATTTGTTTGTTTAGTATCATCCGGCCTCGGCCCCAACCCCAAACCCGTCCATCAAGAATCTCCACAGCAGGTAGTACACCTCAGTGAACCCTGCGCCTACTCCGTGAGCCTGCATGCTGTGGTCTGCGTCTGTATACATTTGAACGCGGTACTTGCGGATGTGGGAGTTCGTCAGGGCCCAAATCAGTGAGGCTGTATTTTGGAAGTGGACTGTGGAGCGAGGGGTTGAGGGTTAGATATACATTTTCCATTGCCCAAGGGATACGGTGCAAGATACATACCATTATCTGCAGCGCGTCGAGATTTGGTCAATAGGCACCAAGGAGGGGGAACAACGTCAGTAATGATGCGCAACGTCGCCGACACCCAAACGGTGCATTTACGATCACTCACCGTCCCCAGTACCATGCACCAATAAAAATTTCGCATTCTTAAAGCCCTCCATCTTCTGGACCGAACTGATCCCGTACCCAGTGGGATTCATTTGCGGGGTCTTCATGTACCGCTCAGTATATATCGAGTCTGCAAACCAAACAAGACGTTTGAGCGACCGGAACACAAAACCAAACAACACGGCCAGTCAGCAGCCCGCACCGTAGAACCGCCAATCTGTTACAGGCGCAACGGCCATTCCAAGGGCAAACACCCCGGAATTCGCTTCAATTATTTTTGACGTCATGTACCCTCCATAGGACTAATGATGCAAGAAAAGAAGTGCCAATGTAAGCAAGACGCAGGAAAAGGCAGAAGGAGCACCGTCAAACGCAAACTCACCCAACCCCAAACCGCAATTCTCTTCTCATCTACAAATGTCAGCTCCTTCAACCATCTGCAAACGGACCATCACGTTCAACATCGCGTTCTCGACCATCGGCGTTTTCATTCCGCCAGGCACTCACTTTGCAGCCGTAACCTGATCCTCAACTTCAACCCCTCCCAATTTTTTGCTCACAGTCGCCCGGTACTTTCGCCCCTTGAAACCCGTTCCCCGCCCATCCACAATAAGCACAACGAACCCGGCAGATGCGACGGCCGTCATGAAGTCGAAATTGAAGGTCTGGGCGACCAGTTGGGAGGCAGGACCGCCGTAACTGCAGCAGAACCATGAGTAAAATTAGCCAGGTGAAGTCATCTCATTTCAGGTAGATGGTCCATATTGATGTGACAGAGGCTACTTACACACGCATCAAGACCGGGTATTTCACTTTTCCGCTCCCATCGAAATTGGATGGCACCACAATTTTGGCGTTCATTTCTAAAATATCCAATCAAAAAGAATGAAGGTCCTGAATTCCTCTGGGCAATATTCCAAACCTACCATCGCCCGCATCGTTCGGAATAGTGATAAACCTCTGCTGGGGCAGAGCATATTTCTTCAATTCATTTCTCAAGGCGGCGTTATCTTGTGCAGAGCGGCTGAAACCTGGAATTAGGGCAAAAAATCTGTCAAATCCAATCCTTCGCGTTCCCTCATTGTCTCCGGAATCCTCACCTCCATCCGCCTTCACAACCTTGACCCACGGTACATCCGGTCCCCGATATTGCAACACATAGTACCCTCGTCCGGGAGTAAACTCTGCCTCGTACATCCCAACGTCACCCACCACTTTGCCCTTCTTTCCGCCGTCTCCCTTCTCCGCTTCCGACGGGGTGGTTTCATTGAAAATGGGAATAACCGGTGCGAATGTGACGTTTTTCGGCGGTGTTAGTTTTAGTTTTGATGAGCCGTCTAGATGGACGCTGTATCGAGAGGTGCAATTGGGTGAGATACGAACGCCCGGTTGGCGAGCGCAAGTGCAGGAAGAAAACATACCTGTATAAATGCCGTTGGGTCGACCCTTCCTCTGTACTCAAATAATACCTGTGCCAGATAAACAACACCGGTCAACCTCCTGTCTTCCCTCACATTCCAGCAAAGCGCCAATCTCGACAAAGCAACTCACACGACTCCTTTATCAAGGTCAACTCCCTTCACATCCGTAACCTCCCATGTCCCACTCGTCAACCATGTCGTCGGTGCCCCTGCATCAAACGTAGGGAAATATGCAAGGTGCGTATACCCTTGCGCATCTTCGATCATTTCAATGTAGCTCCCCTGCTGGCGACCTACAGCCGTCGATGGGGGAATGAAAGTCAGCGGTTGACGCTAAAATGTGTGGTGCAAAAGGTTAGAAGCTCTGCCAATGGAGGAAAAACATGCGCTTGCACCTGTACCTTGTCAAACCACGCCCCATCCGCATTTGTCTCATCCCTCACCACGCGTCCCTTCCACCCTCCACCCTCTCCTTCCCCTTGGAACTCCACTAGAAACAGTCTTTGCAAATCCTGCACTCTGTTCATCATCCGGACCATCAGGGCAGTCTCAGATACCCAGGTCACTTCTGTGAGGAGTCTGTCCTCATCCGGAAGATATTTCGCGTCAAAGGTAACGGGAACAGAAAGGGAGGACGCGTTGGTGGAAGATGGGGTTGCGATGTGAAGAGTCACGATGGGGTTAGGTGCGCCTGCCTGTTAGGTATCTTCTATTGAGCATTCTATCAGGACGTGCGAGAGTGACACCATTTTCGCCCACCTTCGGGTATTTGACTCCAACTTCTTTAGGATAATTATTCTGCGATTGCATGTACAGTTGCAGTCTATACTCGGGTACTTGTGTTTCGTTGAACTTTAAATATGCAATTCGGGTGCCTGCTGGTGAGAACCAGAGGGCTTCATGGGCACCAAATACTTCCTCTGCGGAAGAGGAAGTGGACGTCAGGTTATGTATGATACTTTTGGAAGACGGAACTGAACGCCCCACCTTCATAAACCCAATCCGCAATTCCATTGATGATGTCCTTTGACCCATCCGTGGTGATCCTGACTTCCATACTCGCTTCTACTGTCACGTACAAATCGTTGTCTCTCACCCACGCCTGACAACGCACACCAGTGTTAACCACATTAATGTCATCACATCGACCATGGTTGTACCATCATACACACCACATTGTGCTTCGACGGACTCCACACAGCTAGCGCAACCTTCCCACTGCCTATTTCATCTGGGATATCCTTGTCGGATTTAGACGCGGTCAGAGGGATGGTTTTCTTCGTCTCAATGTTGTAGATCCAGTAGGTTGCGAAAAAGGAATGGCGCCAGCCCTATTTTAGCGCACCTGTTAGCACAAGATTCGGGGTTTGAGCACTGGCGAGGAAAAATGCATACTTTTTCGCGTTCCGTCATCACCAGCAAGTAATTTACGTCCGCTGAGGGAATGACATCACGGATATATAGTGGATTGCCACTGGGCTGATGTTGGAAGAATGAATAAAGTTGTTCAGGCACGAGTGCAATTTGCACAGCTGGCCAAAGGCTAGGAAAAAGGATGATCCTCACGTCCACAATATCCTCCAGTGCCGCAAGCACGGTTGTATTATCAAACTCGAGATGTCTTAGGACGATATTGTCCCCTTCCTGCGTCATGAAACTCCCATCCGGATCTAGGGATCATGTGGTTGAGTACTACAATATGAAAGAGCCAAAGGGAAGCCGATTGATGGCCTCGTACCTGACTTGACCCATGTGAATGAGGCGGTCTCCGGGAAGAATGTGTAATTTTGGATATGACCCAGTGTGATGTTTGGTAATAGTAGACGAGAGTCCTTCTGGGAGTCTGGAACATAACAGCATGGCGTGAGCACGTTTGTGGAGCGCAATACGCACGGATGCCTCGTCAGCCTGATACCTTTTGACACAGGAGCGGAGCCAGCAATTGACAAGAGCACGATGATTGTAAGAGCACTACCCAACCCACACATTAACACCCAAGGATTTCGCATATATTTCCCCAGTTTGCCCTAAAGAGACAACTTGTGAGCCCTCTCGTCCTATAGGCGCTGGCTTGTTCCAAATCCAACATACTTGCGGTCCTCCTCCTTCGCCCCCTCGATATCCTCTTCTTCTTCCTCCTTCAATGTCTTCCAGTAACTCGTCATCATCAAACTCATCTACATAGCCCCCATCGTCATCATCATCATCATCCATGTCCCTCCGCCCCGCAGCACGTCGCGCGCGATCAGCAAGCGGGATCCCCAACCCATCGCCACCGCCGCCAGCACCACCCCGCCACGATTTCTCCGAGTTTTTCGCTCTCGCATCATCATCCTCCTCTGGTTGCATCATTTTTGCGGCCGTTTGCTTATAATTCGAGCTCGGCGAATCGGATAGGTCGATTGCTGCGAAACCCCTGTCGCCGTGCTGGTCTACTGACGAAGGCCGATAGGAAGGGATGCGTCGACTGTCTCCGGTATCTGAAATTACAGAGTTTGGTGGCATGGAAAAGCTACCGGCCTCTGCCGAAATGGAATTGCTTCAAAGTATAAAAGTTTATGGGTGAGCCGGTGTTTGTCTCAACGAAAACTGTATTTCGCATGGAAGCAAGACTGCGTTTGGTGCGCTTTGACCACCTTATCGGGCCGGAATCAAATACATACGCGGACTAAGGCAGGCAATTGATAAAGACGCTTCCCGGACCGTGGCAGCTAGGCCGAGCCAGCTAGCAGACGAGAAACGAAGAGTTTGGAGGTGTCTTTGGAGATGGACGGCTGCTGAAGTTGGGAGGTGGAAGCTCGCGACCGTCGCACAGCCGTTAACAGTGCCCCACTTTAACTATATTTGGTCTCATGGCACGGTATCCGACAACCATTCTTGATCCGGGGTTTCTTTCCAGTATTTTCCTGCATTGCGAAACCAGAAGAATTCGTTACGGTATGGGCAGAAAAAGGTCTACATCGAACAGCATCACTGGGGCTAAATGTTTTTGCGACCTATGATTTTGGAAGTAAACTGGAAGTAAACAAAGCGATTCCGTAGGGCTTGACATTATCAAGTGGCTTGGACCAATCAAATTTCATCCTCCCGAGTATTTATTTTTGCATAAATTCGGGGAGATCGTCCCGACTTCATCCTTCCATCTCTTCCATCTCATCTGCCATCGCTCGGGCGTTTTTTGTTGCAGGTAAGCACAGAAGAAATTGGTGTGCGGTGGAGTCCCCAAGAGTGAACGAAAAGCGGGCAAATCGGGAGTGCGTTGCTGGCTGTCGGGGGTGATGACACACAAATCTTTCCTCATCATTATCGACCATGATGAAACTGTCGCCACTCTTGCAAAAGAGTGGTTCACTCTAGCCAGTGTCCTGTCTGACCCGGACACAACATCAACAGCTGCTCTTCTTGTGGTTGGGCGACCGAAGAAGGTTTTCGTCGGTCTCTTGCTGACATTTTTCTCGGTTCTTTTGTCCAGCCTTCACCACGGCCTCGCCTCGTTTCTTGACCAAATGGTGAGTTTCCGGATCCTAAACTAACCATATGACGGCCGCACGCCGCGTCCGACGATGAAGTTTAGTTTCCTATTCGCAGTTTCCACCAAAAGGACGTTAGACCGGGTGCAGACATCATAGTGATGTTCTGCACCTTCCTCATGCTGGTTTAAAGCAACCTTCCTTGGATGTCTGAGGACCGTCGAGCGTGCGGCATTGATGGGGATGGAGTAGCTGGAACGTTTCACAGTCAGGATATTAACCCTTCCCGTTTCCTTTCCTCTCCTCCCGCCTACTTCAGGACACATATTCAACTATCCTGGACTCATAGGTAATGTATTGACGACGAGATGTAATGTATATGTTTAAATGTAGTGGACAATATGTGTGAATACAAGAAGAAATATTACGACACTTGAATTTTGAGTCGAGATGGGTCCTATTGACACGGTGGTTGCGGACGTGTGGAAGCACTATTCATTTACGAGATTCCAGTCAATTGTGGGGCGTACGGCATATGCAGTAGTCAGTTGATTGGTGTTCATATGTGGAGACAAAAGAACACCAGGGCTAGCGATGCTTGTTTCTTATATTTGTGGACAGCAAAGGGTTCTTGAACAAGAGGCACCCGTAGCCCATCAACACGCTCCTACGTATCAATACCATCGACCAGAATACAGTACATGTAGGTATCTGGATGAACTGCTGGCACCCTTTCATCCCCAATTCATCCCCGCCATAGCCTCATACGGTAGCATGGCATGTCCCGCTTGTCCCGCATAAGGATAAGTTGCCCGCGCAATTTTGAGGTGTCATGTGGCTGGTTCGGATGCCAATTGGCTGCTCAAGAGGCTCAAGCACCACTCAAAGCACAGAGACGCGCGTATCGTCATCCATAAACTTGTTCTTATAACCTCCACCAGCACACTTGCACGCTTCCCATCGACCCCGAAATTTAAAGTAAATCCCGCAATGGCCCCTGAAGACGCACTCCCAAGCTACGCACTATCGGACCTGGCACGCCTGTCGGAACTCACGGAAGGCGAATTCAAAGAGCGCCTGGCCTGTATCCGCAGCAAAAAAGTACATATCTTCGACTAATGTTATGTAAAAACGCAAGAGTGTACCCAGTTCTAATGGATCATTTCTTCTCCGAATCTATTTTTGCAAATGCAGGCATTCATATGTGATATGGATGGGGTCATTTATCATGGTGCATATCCGCCTTTTTAATTAATTTCGTTGAAGACGTGTGTGGAAACCTATGATTAAAACTCCCCCTTTCGCTTTCGATTAGGCAGCCGATTGTTACCTGGTACTTATCTCGTCAGGGCGTCTATCTTGTTTCGGAAAACGCTTGGCAAGGAAATGAACCCATGCTGCTGGTTTAAATCAATCTAGGCGTCAAAGAGTTCATAACATGGCTTCAGAAGGAAAACAAAAAGTTTCTTTTCCTGGTATGATGATCCTTCCTCTTTTCATTGGCATACGAACCCTCCATCAGCCGGTTGATTTGACTGTCCCAATCCGGTCTTTTCTGATTTTGGCGTATAATCAGACAAACAACTCGGCGCCAACTCCCCGCGAACTCTCCCAAAAGCTCCACCGCCTAGGCCTGGATATTCCCGAAGAGCATTTTTACACGTCGGCTATCGCGACGGCCAAGTTTTTGCAGAGTCAGAAACCTAAAGGGGTGAGTAACAGAAATGAGAAAGAAAACACGATATTCCGTCTTGGTGAAACGATGCTCTTTGCGATGGTTGTATTTAAACCCACCCCGCACGAATCAGGGAACAGTCTACGTCATCGGAGAACCAGGCCTCACCTACGCCCTCTACGAACACGGCTTCACCATGAGCGAAGTGGTCCGTCCTCCCGTCCCCCCTTTTCCTTCGCTCTCCCCCTTTCTAAC